>JAFEMH010007573.1:0-84230 GCA_022495995.1 Adenophora triphylla var. japonica
TTCCAAAAAAAGGAGCGTATAAAAAAAGCATTCATAAAATAAAATCCTAAATTATTACATTCCAAAAAAAAGAGGAGTGTGCATAAAAAAAAAAAAGAAAGCATTCATAAAATAAAATCCTAAATTATTACATTCCAAAAAAAAGAGTGTGTATAAAAAAAAGCAAACATAAATAAAATCCTAAATTATTACATCAAAAAAAAAAAAAAAAATAAAAAAAAAAAAAAATAAAAAGAAAATAAAAATTTTGCACAAGCTGCATACAAATCTAAATCTCAAAATCTCAAAAAAAAAAAAAAAAATCAATCGGAGTCTCCAAAGACCCGATGTCTCCCCCGCTCCTCTTGCGACTCGGCCCGCTCCTCAGAGCCCTGAAAATCTCGGGCTCGTAATCGTCCTCGTCTCAGCAAAGAGGCTCATCAGACCAACCGGCACGCCCGATAAGGCAAGGCGAGATCTGCGAAAAAATCGTATCAGAAGGTGAAGGCGTCGGACTCGCACGTCACGAAGACGACTCGCCATGCCGCCATACGTGTCCCGACGCCCGTAGTGGATCCCCGAGAATGACGTGATCCGAAGGCAACACCGCGGGGATCAAGGAGAGGAGACAAAGGAGTCTACGAAGAAGTCTCTGAGCGAATAGGGAAGCCTCCCGTCCGACTGTGCGCCGCCGTGATCGCTCAGCTCTGCAGCTCGAGGAGCCCCGCAAGCGACCATCCTCCCGATGAATCTCTTGGCCCCAATCACTTGCTTCGTCGCCTTCGACGACCACCTCCGAAAACCGCACAAAAGCAAAAGCGTCAAAAAAAAAAAAAAAGGAGGTGATGCTAAAGATGATGAAACAAAAGGAAGAAAAGAAGGGGAAAAGGTGAAACCATACTCTTCATACCCTGACGAGGCCTGGAAAAGCTCGTGGAAGCGCTCGGGCCGAGGATTCGCACCTCAATCGGACCCCATCCTGGATATAGGAAAATCCGTCCGAGGGTACCGCGGATCCCAAGCCCCTCCCTATCCAAAACCCGAGGCATCCTCGGCCTCCTCAAGACGAATGTCGCATACGGCCAATCGCCACGAAGTCCGAGAAGTGCCGGCTCGCTCGGTAATCATCCCAGTCACGGACCGATCACTGGGGTGCATCATATCGGCGGGAGGCTCCACCGGTGTCCTCAAAGGCGAGTTCACGCCATGCTGGCGCGTCACCCTCTCTCCTGATAATAGGCATCGCAGTCGACCCTCAAAATCTTCCGCCGCACCGTCCGGATCTCGCCGCCTTCACCGCGCTTACCTCAAAGCGATCCTGTGGGAAGAATATCATCCCCTCATCCGTCTCTGGCCTCCGTCAAAGGAAGGCAATCCGCGTACTCGAGAGTCGTACGCCCCGGAGCTTATCTTTCTCCCGGCATGCTTCGGGACTAAGATCGCATGGCCGGATACGCCCGACGTACTCCGCCGGCCGCCGCCACACCGTGACGTGGAAAAACTCCAACGCCCATACCTGCGAAAGGTAAAAATCCAATCAATCCAAAGGCAAAAGAAAAGTGCGTGCTCAAAAAAAAGAGAGGGAAAGCAAAAAGAGAGCTTATACCTCCAGGGCAAACTCGAAGCAAGATAGAGGAGCTCACAGCTCTTCCGACCGTACCTATCAAGAGCAAAATAAAGCTCACACCCGGCCTCTCCCCACGAGACATCTCCCGCCTTCTCCATGTCCTCCAAGGACCTCAAAGAAGGCAAAGACTGCCGTCCTCAGCATGTCCAAAGAGCGTGCTCGAGAAAGCAAACCACAAGAAGGCCCCGGCAATCTGATCGGCGCCTATCCTCTCCTCCCCACCTTTCATAACTCGCTATGGTCTCCACGATCTTCCCGTAGACCATGGCATACTCCATCCCCATCCCCTTTTGGGAATAGGGGAAAATCCCGTAAGAGCTCGCAGACGCGTCGTCGTAGCCATCCCGCCACTCAATGCCGCGTCCATTAAAGGACAGCCCGTAATCGCAAAGATAGTCGGAGGGCGTAACCGTAGCCTCGCCCCGTAAGAAGTGGAAGGTGTGGGTCGCGTCCCACCAGCCGCGCGCTGAGCAAACATCAAGCCTTTGCTCTTAGGGAACTTGACCGGTCCCCCGAGCACTCGACGAACTCCCGAGCCCCGTCTCGACAACAATGCATCTCGGACTCTGCAAAGCTCACTCGGCCCGCATCCTGGCCTGGTCCCACAAGTCAATCACGGACTCCACCGATCCTCGAGTCTTCATTTTTGTTCACCGCTCCGTCACAAAACGGTTTCCGCCCCGTGAATAAAAAAAAAAAAAGAGAGAAAGAGAAAATGTCAAAAAGATTGCATTTGCATTTACATTTAAAAAAAAAAAGAAATTTCGATGACAAAGATAACAAAGATACAATGAGCATAGCCCCATTTTTCTCGCATAAAAGAAAACAGCGGCAAGTCCCAATGCATTCATCAAAAAAAAAAAGAGATGCATTCCTACGGAAGTAAAAACTCCGTCCCATTTTCATAAAATAACATGCATCATCTCAAAAAAAAAAAAAATTTACATACATGCATATCATCCATCTTACATGCAACGGGAGGAAAAATCCGTCCCACTTTTCAAAAAAATCCTAAACATACATACATCTCATATTGGCAAAATGCCCATTCTTTCCAAACAAAATGCATGCATTGCATCATCATTCATCAATATCAAAATTCAATTTCAAAAAAAAATCATCATCATCATCAACATGCAATATTCAATTTCAAAAAAAAAAATCACAATTCTTCGAATTTTCACATGTAATTTTCGAATTGAAAAAAAAAATGTGGCAAAAATGCCAATTCTTTTTCCCAAGCAAAATGCACATTTTGGGTTACTCATATACTCATTACAACATGCAAAGCATCAAAATCAAGATTCAAAGCCAAGAACATCAATCATTCGAATTTTCAAAAAAAATTTAATTCAAAAATCACCCAAAATTCAAATTTCAAGCAAGAAATCAACAAAGGGATCAAAGGTTTTCAAAGTATACCTTTCGGAGATTCGAATCCGAAGCCCAATGTTGCCAAGCATCGGGGTAATGCTCCTCCGCAACCGATTGCGAAAGATTGTAATGCCTCCTCATCCGTACGAGCTCCAATCGCCTCTCCGCTACCGGGCCACGTCCTTGGCCTTGAAAAGCGCCTTCCCCGTGTTCCATTGCTCAAAAAATCGAAGAAATCGGAAGATTTTTGAAGCTTTTTGGCCAAAAATGGCGGATTTGCAGAATTTTCTCTCTCTCTCTCTCGTAATTTTCTGTAAAAACAGAATGGGGAAGAGGAAGGGCGTTGGCCCTAATTAATACCCCTGATTTTCAGGTCCTCTCCGCGGATAGGATTGCAAGTAAGGGTCAAAATGACCCTTTTGCCCTTAAAAATTCCAGGACTCTGCAATTCACCCCCAACTTGACGTAGTTAACCAAAGATAACCAAAGTCACCCCTTGTCGAAAAAAAAAATTACCCCTGCGAGTCAAACGTAAGACCGAGTGCCCCCAGAAGATAACGAGATCCCGTATCTTTCATCAAAATCACCCCGACACCAAACGTAAGACCGAGTGCCCTGAGAAAGATAACGAGATCCCGTATATTTCATCAAAATTACCCCCAGCAGTCAAACGTAAGACCGAGTGCCCCGAGAAAGATAACGAAATCCCGTATCTTTCATCAAAATTACCCCTATAGCCAAACGTAAGACCGAGTGCCCCGAGAAAGATAACGATATCCCGTATCTTTCATCAAAATCATCCCCTACAGCCAAACGTAAGACCGGGTGCCCCGAGAAAGATAACGATATCCCGTATCTTTCATCAAAATCATCCCCTAGTCAAACGTAAGACCGAGTGCCCCGAGAAAGATAACGGATCCCGTATCTTTCATCAAAATCTTCCCCGCACAAACGTAAGACCGATCTCCTCGAGAAAGATAACGGATCCCGTATCTTTCATCAAAATCTTCCCTGTCAAACGTAAGACCGAGTGCCCCGAGAAAGATAACGGATCCCGTATCTTTCATCAAAATTACCCCTAGCCAAACGTAAGACCGAAAGTGCCCCGAAAAGGATAACGAGATCTCGTATCTTTCATCAAAATCCTTCCCTGGCCAAACGTAAGACCGAGTGCCCGAGAAAGATAACGGATCTCGTATCTTTCATCAAAATCCTTCCCCTGAGCCAAACGTAAGACCGAGTGCCCTGAGAAAGATAACGAGATCCCGTATCTTTCATCAAAATCATCCAACGGCAAGCCAAACGTAAGTCCGATCTCCCCGAGAAAGATAACGAGATCCCGTGATCTTTCATCAAAATCATCCAACGGTAGCCAAACGTAAGACCGATTTCCTGCACGAATACGTCTCGATTTTCCTCAGAAAGGCTAACGAAATCCCCAAAGAAGGCTAACGAAATCCCCAGCAAAGTTAACGGAATCCCAAAAGCCAACGGAATCTCGAGTAGTACTCGAACTACGAAAGGGCTTGATTCCCACTAGGGATACGTAGGTAGCCTATCATTAGGTCCAGCCCCTCGACCAAAACGGTCACCCTTTCCTTCGGCAGCAGACGAAGTCCACCGAAAGGTCATTTCAAATTAAGGTTCGAGGCACCTAAAACGCCATCTCCAAGGTCCGAGGCGCCTAAAAAGCCATCATCAAGGTCCGAGGCACCTAAAAAGCCATCTTCAAGGTTCGAGGCACCTAAAACGCCATCTTCAAGGTTCGAGGCCCCTAAAACGCCATCTCCAAGGTTTGAGGCACCTAAGACGCTATCACTAGAAAAACGATAAATCACAAAAATCCCCAGCAGAGCGGATACCCGTCAGACCGAAAATGGTCATTCCTATCCCTGCCAGAGCGGATAGCCATCGTGCCGAAAATGGTCATCTCTTATCCCCTGCCAGAAGTTTCTCTCCAAAGAATGACTGTAGAACTCGCTCATCAGGTTCGAGGCACCTAAAACGCCATCATCTCCAGGGTCAAAGACCCGAACTACGAAAGGGCTTGATTCCCAATCGGGATACGTAGGTAGCCTATCGCTAGGTTCAGCCACCCGATCACTCGATCATCCCGCCAAATATGGAGCCTTACTCTTATCGACGACCCCGCTTCCTTCGAAAGCGCCGTCGCCGAGGGGCTACTGTAAGTGCTCCAATTTGAGCTTGTTAGAATTTTCGTTAGAAAATTAACGAAAGTTATAACATTTCTAACAATTCCTAACTATCCTAACATTTCTAACAAAGTGAGGGTAAAATGGGCATTGTTATTTAAGGTTAAACCTTAAAAAGAATCTTAAAAAGAAAAACAAAAGAATAAAACCAAAAATGGCAATGGCTGGAAACACAAAAACTGGCTGTTAATTTGAATTTTGAAAAGAAATATTCTTCTTGTCCAAAGCTGGAGCTGCATTTAATGAACAGTGCACGCTGACTGGATCCATCCGCGCGGACATCTTTGCTATTTTCAGAGGGCTATAAATTAAGCCCTCCAGTCACAAAAATAAGAAGGAAGAACACATTTTGCACCGAACCTCTGGCGAAATATAGAGAGAAAACAGTGAGAATTCTTCAAGAATTGTCACCTTTTTCTCTCCAATCTTTCCCAACTCATACTCATCCACTCACTCTCATATTAAAGCCCTAAACACTCATACATTCAAGCCAAACACTCAAGAACACAAGGAAGATTGGTAAACCCTCCTCTTCCTAACCCTAAATCTCAACCATGCATGCATCTTCAAACTACAAAATGTAGTTCTTTCATCTTCTTGCTCTAGATCTAAGAAGATCACCATGGAAGACCATCTCCATGGATGATCTTCTACAAAGATCAAAATTACTTTCAAGCTTTCTTACTTTCTTGCAAAGAAAACTCATTTTCAAAACCCTAAAAACCATTTTCAAGCATAAAATCTTGATTTCAAAGGATAAAATTCCCCTTCCCAAGCAAATGAAATGCTTAGTCCTAATGTACCCCAAGGATGGTTTGGTATAGTTGATTCACCACTAAAATGTCTAGTGATCACTAACCAAAACCTAGGGAAATGGGGACAAGCATGGATGCAAAACCCCCTTTAAAATCATATTCTCCTTCTTGAGAAGTTGCTGTCCAGTAGCAATTTTCTCAGACCTCAGTCCATGGTCTTAATTTTTGGACACAGATGAACTTGGAATTTGGTGTTGACTACAAAACACTTTTTGTAGCCAACATTCATATCTTTCCAGACATATTTTTACTTTATTTTTTGGGTGAGTCAAACTCCTCTTTTCAAATTTTCTTTCAGAGGCTAGTTCATCAGCTTCTGGGAATCCAGATCTCATATCTGAGGTTTCCAGAAGGTTTTGACCCCTCAAATCTTCTCCAAAATGGAAAATTCCTTCGTACAAACTTTATTTAATGTGTCTAGAACAACTTTAATTCTCTGAGTTTATCCAGATTATGAAGTTTTAAGACCCTTGAATCCATTTCAAAATCAAAGTTCCACTGCCTTTTTCATTCTGGCAGAAGTGGCTCTCAACTTCAAAAGGTCTTTTGAGTACCAAATCTCAATCCAAAAATCTTCCAAAAAATCATGGGATCAGTTTAAAGTCTTAAAAGGATATCCCAATTTTTACTTTTCTGAGTTTCAAATTATTTTGGCCAAAACACACACACACACACACACACAAATGATTTTCAGCTTGGAAGACTCGTTTACGAGGCATTCCGGGTGCACACTAACGTCCTTCCCGGCGTGTAACATGACCTCCGAACCCAAATTTCTGATCTCGGGCTTTTTTTCAAAGTTTTGGCCCTTAAAACAAAAATGGCGTGGCGACTCCGTTCTTTTTCCCGGGTTTTATTTGATTTTTTTCAAAGAAACGCGAAAAATCGATTTTTTTCCCGCGAAATGGCGACACATCATCATTTCTAAAGGGCGACTCCGCTGGGGAATGAGCTTTTTTTTTAAAAAAAAAATGGTATTTGGTATATTGGTGGAAACCATTAAACTTCCCGTTACCGCCTCCTAACACGAGTCGGGGATAAATTGTGGTCTAACAATCCCACGTACCGGTATCACCGTTTTCAAAAAAAAAAAAAAGGCTTTTGAGGGTCAAGCTTCCGTCCCGGCTTTGAAAATCATTTGTGTGTGTGTGTTGATTTTTGCACATTTTTCGTGTTTGTTTTGGCCGCCTCGGAAAAAGTCAAAATTTTGACTGACGGAAATAATGTCCCTAACCGTTGAAATTTTTGTGCTTATGTGCTTATGTGTTCATAAAATTTTCAAAAAAAAATTTTCAAAAAAAAAAGATTTTTCAAAAAAGAAAATTTCCAAAAAAAATCATGCATCATATTTTTAAGACACATAAAAAAAAATTCCTATTTTACTCAGAAAAAGAATATAGACTGCTTGCACACTACGCGCACGTGACCGTACACTGCACACTACGTCCCTAACCCGGGGAAATCCTTGTCGCGGTCCGTTTGGTCTTATTACGCCTCTCGGATGAGCACAGGACTACCCAAACATCCCATGGAGCCTCGTGTTGACCATGCACTTGTCCGTGACACACTTTGTCCGAGACCCGGTTGGTTTTTAGTCTACTTACGGGCCCCACTCTGGAAATCCAAGTTATCCGGCTACATCGGGGCTGCCTCCACCTACTTTGCCAGTTGAAAATCAACAACAAGCCGCAAGGTTCTATCCTTTTGCTCAGGCTCCTACTCATGCTCCCCAGGGTAACTCAGCCCCAGGACAGGTTTTCACCTACGTCCCCGGATCGGCCGTTCCCTCCACCCGCCCGCTCCAGGTGGTATCTCCTCTCTCTAGCTCAGCCACTAGCTTGAATGCCATGGTTCCGCCACAAGACCCTCATCTTGCCTGGTTCATGGAGCAGCACAAGGAAATGAAAGCGCAGATCGCCGAACCGATCGCCAAGAAGTTCGCCTTCCGCCTACGCATCCCGACTCCATTGTTCCTCCGCCCCACAAATTCGTGATGCCTAATCCTGGATCTCTTTGATGGGACTGCATGCCCGAAAACCCATTTGGACACATATACCTTGGCGATGAAAGCCAAAGGATGTACCAATCGGCGGTTGGCCGACTATTTCGCCTATCCTTGAAGTCCAAGGCCTTAAAGTGGTTCTTCCGTTTGAAACCCGAAGCCGTGGCTACATGGGACCAGATTACCAATGCCTTCACAGAGAAATATAAGGCCAACTTGGAATGGGAAACAAATAGGGTTGACCTACAAACAACGGTGCAGCGTCTGATGAGAATGTTGGGGACTTTTACAAGCGGTGGAATGCGAAACTCGTGAAATGGCCATCCCTCCTTCCGAAGAGGAACAACCGGACATCTTCCGGTCATGCTTGAAACCACATCTCGAGAGCCTCCCTCGCCACTTCCCATACTCGACTTACGGGCCATGGTTAACTCTGCGGCTAAGTTTGAAAAGGCCTACAATCGGCAACCGGCCGGGCCTTTGCCACTCGCCCTGAAGATATCGGGCTCCTCCCGCAAACACCGCCCTCGCTCCCGCTAAAGGCAAAGAGATGATTAACTATGCGGGACAGAATGTAACAACACGACTCCTTTTGCTCCCGAAAACCAGTAGAGCCTGCATCACGGGTCATGAATCTCGAAAACTTTGGAATGCCTCTGAATGACATCTTTAGGGGACTAGTGAAAGAAGGCTTGCTGCGGCCTTTGGAGAATTTCCAACCCAGAAATCCGAATGCTCCCGTGGATACTACAAAGTATTGTGCTTTTCATCAAGCTCACGGACATCCGACCGACAACCGCTTCACTCGAAAAAGGCAATCCGAGTGGGCTAATAGAGCAAGGAAAGTTGGAAGGCCCCGAAGGGCCTAACACGATCAAAAAATCCATTTGCGCCAAGGAACCATAATCAGGTGAATATGATTGAATGCGGAGAATCTTCGCATGCCCAGGAAGATGTTGACGAAGGTCCTCAAATACCCGTGGCCAACCTCGTCGAGAATCCTGAATTCGGATTCCCCCTCAGCCTTGAGGATATCGAACGAATCAACCCATCTTGGTCTCATGTCAGAGACTCCTTGCAAGAATACGAGGCCCGCTATTTCTCGGATGAAGGAAAGGCCAATACCGAAGAGCGGGGCTGTTCCGGTCAAAACATGAGAGGACCATTTACACAAGATGGTTATAACAATCGAGAAGAATTAGACAAGAAAGCTTCCGGCGAGCGCCTGTACTGGGGCTTATCAAGCAAAGAGGCCGAAGAGCATCCGGAGCTAGTACACTTCCACAACCGGCTATTGAAGAAGTCAAATACGACCCCGAAGGCAAAGCTGGAAACCGAAGAATCGTAGGAGGAAGAACCCTACCGCATTCTACCTCGGTGTCAAATACGTGCCACCCTCTCACTCTTCCCCCGCAGAGTTTACGGGAGGAGAAGCCGAGTCACAATTGCCACTTCCGGGAATGGGAGCATATGATAATTTTTGCGGCTGCACGCACCCATATTCCCCCAACGGGTTTGATCGGCGTTCCCTCTCCGCCGAAATCCCGGTAGTATGGGAAGAAGATTCCGACGACAGCAATGATGATGATGATGACGAGAGCGAAGAGTCAACCGAGGCCCCGCATCCGGAAACAACTGGAATAATCATGCCTGGAAATGAGCCCATGGGAGCTGTGCACAATGGCCGGTTATCAAGAAGCGACGACGAAGAAACTTCGGAAGACGAATATGAGACCGAGGACATTGAAGGCCATGAAGTTTCATGGATCTCGAGCACGTGGATGTCTTAGAATTCAACACCGCTACCATGCTTTGGGGAAAGGGTTTTCGTGTGTCCGATCCAGCCGATAGTCGAAGATCCGATCGAAAGAGGAAAATTAACTCCCATCCGCCCAAATGAGAAAATAACCATGGTTAGATCAAATCCACCCCGTAACAAAGTAACACTCCTTGTCGTGGTTACCCAAGAAGAGGTCACCTTCCCCGAATGTATGTCACTTTCAGAGAAGTCCTAGAAACCGGCATGATACCGGATGCGCCTCCCACATAGAACGCTATAATTATCTCCAACTCTGAGTATTACAGAAAGGAACCAGAATGGCTACACTATACCAGGGATGAAATCGAAAAGCCGCCGAGTCCCGACAAAAGCGACTCTTGTTGCATGATAACTATGAGCAAGGCCGGCCATGAGAGTGAATCGAAGGACGCCCTAGCTCTGTGGGCCATCCAAGTGGCAACAACAGAACCCCAAACCCAAAAGCTCATGACTGGGAAGCAGCATAAGGGCCGCCCAGAAGGAGCGCATACCGCCCTCACCGTTGCTAGGCTCCGTCGTAACCAAAGGGCCAATAGCCAAAAGGGCTCCCCCGTTGACCTTAGCAAGATTGAAGAAATCCAGTCAAGAGACGACCGATGAGGAAGTTAATCGTTGACCCGATCTGAGGCGGATCTTCCAAGAGAATCCCAAGGCGTATAAGAAGGCCACTGCATCAAGCACCGAAAGAAGATCGCCGCCCCTATGCTAAGACAGCCTGAAACTCCAGACCCGAGAAAGAGGATCCCGTGCTCACCCAGCTTGAAGCAAACACAGGCCAACATTTCCCTCTCGGGTCTCTACTCACTTCGTCCTATCCCCATAAGTCAAGCCGGAAGAAAGCCCGGCCCGCACTCTAGTCCCTATTAATGCTACTCCCGATGACGTGGTACAACTGATTGGAAACATCCATTACGGGAATATAATCACTTTCACGTATCTCGACCTCCTCAATTTGGGGCCGATCATAACGAGCCTCTCTTCATCACACCCGCTTGGATGAACGACGCTCCTCGGGTCCTCGGTTGATAATGGGTCCGGAATGAACATTCTTCCCAAGAAAGATCATGAGCTTGCTTGATATCAAGATTACGTACTTGAAGCCTTCCTCCTCACGCCAAAGCTTACGACTCAACATCTCGAGCAGTCCTTGGAGTCGCTACCTTGGACCTCTCGGTTTGGATGTAAATTGATACCTGTGGAATTCCCCAGTGTTATTGACATCCCAATCACTTTTAATGCCTTATTAGGAAGACCTTGGCCGCACCAGTCAAGGGGTCGCCTCAAGCCTCCACCAAGTGTGTGAAATTCGTCTCGAATGGGGATTTGACAACCATTTACGGAGATTTAGTCACTTTAGAGGGCACGAGATACGGCGGAATACCTATTCTCGAAATCAAACATGACGAGGAAGGTCTTATGCTAACGGGCTTCACGATCGAGCCTCCCAAGGCCCAAGTGTGCAACATAGACTGACGGTCACTCGGGATAAAATCCCACCGGTCTTGAAAATGATGAGAAAAATGAGCTATCTACTCCGGCCTCGATCCTGGGAAGCACCAACAAGGAACTCACAAACTCATCGAGGTGAAAGGACGTAATACTCGCCACGGCCCGGGATATGAGGCCTCCTCAGGTGGACACCGCAAAAGGAAAAAGATTTGAAGCCGCCACAGAAGGGTCCCGCCGACGACCCTAAATCTCTCCCCTTCAGTCCTAATTTGGCTGACTACTTTGTAAAGGGTCCCACACAACCAGGAAACATCACAAAGCCCACTCCTACGGCAGGGTGGCCAAAGCTACAAGACAGCCTCAACAAGTTCAGGGGAGCCAAAGCCAACCCGGTCCGCAAAATGTTCCTGGACCTACCTAAGCTGTCCGGGGCTACCACTACCATGAAGAGTGAGTACACCTTCAAAGGCGTGCCAAGCCTAGTGGAACAGTTCGAGAAACTCACAACCACAATTCCTACTACCCATGAAGGTTCGAAACCTGAATTCGAATTAACCGTGCCGAAAGCCAAAGCCGCAGAAGTCTTTTCAGATGATTGGGATGGCCCCATCATGCAAAGAGTTGTTCGGGAAGAGATCCAGTGCTGATCTGATTGATTTCGGCTCAATCAAAGAAATGGTAGCGATGATCGAGGGAGACAGCCTTCCCGAGTCATGAGGCCACCGACAAGAATGCCGCTAAAGAATCGGGAAACTCTCTCAGGCCCGTCCGCGACCAAAGAAGAAATGATCACCACGCCTGGATTGGTCCCCCATCCCTTTGTGTCAACCTAGGAAAAGTCCCCAGAGTCTTTCATTGTTAAGGTCGAGTCTCTAGAGTCGTCCGACGGCCTCAGGCCTGAAGACTACGAGTCTGTAGCAAGCACTGTATTCCTTTTCGTTTTCAATGAAATGACAAACCTTTCTGAGTATCCCTTGATTGCCACTTTAACTAATGATGAATTAATTGAATTTTTTTTTTTAATAATTCACTAGATAAAGAAGCAGACACATTAAACAACAAAAAAAAAATCAAACAAAAAAAAGAGGATCTTTAAGCAGGTTGTCCGAAAAGGGGAAAATCGAGCCCAAGCTGCCGAAGAGATTTTGACGAGTGTGAATCTGGGAACTGCGGAAGAGCCTAAAGAGATGCAGATTGGTGATTTCTTCAAAGGAACTGGAAAGGATGCTCTGCAAAATCCTACAAGATCCTCAATTCAAAGAAAGTAGCCCTCTTCATCAAAGAGAACATCATATGCAGATACGGGTTGCCAGCCGAAATCATTTCAGATAATGGATCCCACTTCAAGGGAAATGCGACAGTAGCCGGCTGAGAATTCGAATAACCCGTCACAAGTCATCTCCTTACAGTGCCCCAAACCAACGGAGCCGTCGAGGCAAAGCAAACAAGACTCGAAAATATCATCCGGAAAATGGCCGTCCAAGGCGTAGATTGGCCCGAGAAGTTACACTCGGCACTCTGGGGCTACGTAGACATCAGCCGAACAAAGAATCGGGAAACACCGTTTGCCCTCACATACGGAATGGAAGCCGTACTCCCAATCGAGCTAGAGATCCCTCGCTCCGTATATTGCCGGGAAAGCCGTATCAACGAGGTCGAATGGCTCCGCAGTCGCCATGATGAATTGGCCCTACTAGATGAACGCCGACCGAAGGCCATGGAACACATCCGAGCCTACCAAGGAAGAATGGCCAGAGCCTTCGACAAGAAAGTAAAGCATCGGGAGATCCGAGAAGGTGATCTCGTTTTGAAAGGAAAGCTCCCTGGCCCGTATCAACCCCTCGGCAAATGGGAGCCCGTATGGGTCGGGCCATATGTCGTCCCGTAAGATCTTCTCCTGAGGAGCCATGCAACTTGCGTGCACTCGACGGGAATCCCTTTGTACACCCAAAGTGAATGGTGACAAGCCGCGCAGATACTACGCGTAAAAAAAAAAAAAAAAAAAAAAAAAAAAGAGTGCTAAAAGAGTAATACCCAACTAGGTTGAAAACCCGAAAAGGGCGGCCTAGGTAAAAAATGGTTGCACAAAAAAACAAAAAAAAAAAAAAACAAAAAAAAACAAAAACAAAAAAAAAAACAAAAAAAAAAAAAAAAATCGGGTTGAACTACGAAGACTCGAGCTCCTCAAAATGAGGGGAACGTAGGCAGGAAACGGTTCGGTCTAAAACACAAATAAAAATCATACTTTGACATCAATACAACCGATCGTACCATGAAAACGTCTCGAAAACTCAAGCAATTCAAATATTCATTACAAGTTAAAAACTTTTTGATGAGTCTAAGCCCGATTCATTCCTACAACCGGCAACCTCGCTAAAAGAAATTAAGATACATAATCAAACTAATGTGTCTCGCCATGGCAAGAAAGGGATACTCGGAAAACTCGTAGTCACTCCAAGCCACTCGCATCGGCCTCTCCCCTCTTCTTCCCCTTCGAGTCTTCTTCTTACGAACCGGAAAAATGTCGGTCTTCCTCCTACCAAGCTCGTATAGGAACAGGATCTATCAAACCAGCTCTCGCCAGGGCCTTAGTAGCCCTAGCGTCATCTCTCATCTCCCGTAGCCTAGCCGGTAGCATAGGAGCCCTCCTCTCCCGTCTCTTGACGTAAGCCTCATAGTCGGTCACGCCGTCTCCGCTCCTGTCATGAGGGTTGGCCCTCGCCTCGGCCCTCCTCCTCGCAGTAAAACCGTCGTGTCTTCCACACCCACAATGGCCTCACGCCGCCTCAAAATAGCCATCCGAGTCTCTCCTAAATGCCTCTCGTACCAATCCAGGTACCAAGTGGTCAGAACACAGTCTCTGACGCTCGAGAATAACCCGAGGAGGAAAGGCGTCATACCTCCATGCTCGGGAAAGAAATGGAAACACCGAGGGATCATCCATAGAAACAGGAGCCACCACCCCGGTGGCTATATCATCAAAGTCCCCCAAAGGAACCCGCTCCAGGCCAAACCGTCTCGTAACTAAAGCCGGAATATAGAAGCCGGACTCGAGAAAGCCCCTAAGCATGACCACATGAGACCCATCCCCGAAGTACTCTCGCGAGTCTCCACCCGCCAACAAGGCACCGACCATCTCGATATCTTCTCGTCCGGCGACCAGCCATTCAACGCTCCCATGAGCCCCGATCATCAAAATCCACAGCAACCCCCTCCCCGGCAAATGTCCAAGGCTTGATCATGTCGGGAGTTTCCCGAAGAATCCCCAAACGCTCCATCGCCCATGTGGTCAAGAGGAACGGGCCGCCCGCGCATATACCGCTTCCGGTAGCGCCTATCGAGAGCATGAAAAGTCTCTCCCAAAATCAAAGGAACGACATCTCTCGCCTGTGCGACAGTGAACGACAACATCCAACAAAGACCGATGGCAAATCCCAAAGGAATAGACCATGAACAGGTGCCAAACATACAAAGTGCAAAGGCATCCCAATAGGCATCATCCACCAAGCCTAGGCCCCTAAACCTATCGGGAAGGCCGGAAATATCAAAATGATCGGGACCACGGATCATACCTTGCACTTCCTCCGGAAAGATGAAGGAGGACGCACACCGTCAACAAAAGAAGCCCCTCCGGCAAAGGAACCGCTATCTCTTCCACCTCCGACCTCCAAGCAAGGCCCGAAATTCTTCCACAAGCCGGAACAATCTCGTTGAAGGAAAGGCAAAAGACATGCCTTCTAGTGTCCCAAAATGAGGAAGAAGCCCTCAAAAGACCGTAATCCGAATCAATTCCTTGAGAGACCATAAGCACTTCACCTTGTACCTTTCTTCAAAGAAGGACCTCCTCTCATGCATAATCTCCTAGACCAATCCTTGAACTTGTTGAAGAATGACATTTGGGATTCTTGGGACAATTTTGATGGAGCTTTTATAAGGTTTTCCATGGTTTTTTTCTCTCTTTCTCCCCGAAAATGGTCAAGTTTGGACTGAGGTTGAAGAGGATATTTGAATTTGAAATAAAGTGAGACCAGATTCGAAGCAAAATTAAAGGACAATGTCAGATGCAGACTCCTCCGCGCGGACATGATTGTCATTCATCGAAAAATCTGCAATGATCCAAGCCGCTACACCAAAAGAGGAATATTCCGTCCCGCTGCTCGAAACCGGTGCAAAAACCTCCCCAAACCAGTCCATATACCAAACACTAACACCCTTGCCAAAAAAAAAGGGGCTCATGCAACATTGCATTCATACTGCATTGCATTCATAAAAAAATAAAATCCTAAATTATTACATTCCAAAAAGGAAGTGTACAAAAAAATGAAGAGTATGCAAAAAAAAAATCAAATAAAAAAAAGTAGGCATCAATAATCCTAAATTATTACATCCCAAAAAAAAAAGAAAAGAGAAAAGAGCAAAAAAAAAAAAAAATGTGTGCATAAGCTGTACAAATCTCAATCCCAGTCATAAATCTCAAAATCTCGAAAATCGTGGGGGTAATCAATCGTAATCCCTAGCGCCCGACGTCTGTCCCCGGTCCCTCTTGCGACTCGGGCCCGCCTCCTCAGGAGCCCCGAAAATCTCGGGCTCGTAATCGTCCTCGTCTCCGTAAAGAGGCTCGTCAGACCAACCGGCACGCTCCGATAGGGCAAGCCGAGATCTCGCGAAAAATCGTATCCGAAGGTGAAGGCGTCGGACTCCCGGACGTACGAAGACGACCCACCATGCCGCCAAACGTGTCCCCGCCCGTGTGGATCCCCGAGAATGACGTGATCCGAAGAGCGCACCGCGCGGGGATCAATGAGAGGAGACAGAGGAGTCTCTAAAGAAGTCTACGAACGAATAGGGGAAGCCTCCCGTCTCGACGTGCGCCGGCCGTGGTCGCCTTGCTCTAGCTCGAGGAGCCCCGCAAGCGACCATCCTCCCGATGAATCTCTTAGCTCCGATCACTTGCTTCGTTAGCTTCTCGACGACCACCTCCGAAAACCGCACAAAAGCAAAGGCGGCAGAAACAAAAAAAAATGATGACAGGAAAGAAAAGAAAAGACAAAAGCAAAAAAAAAAAAAGAAGGGGAAAAGGGGAAGCCATACCTTCATACTCCTGGACGAGGCCGGAAAGCTCGTGGAAGCCGCTCAGCCGAGGATCTGCACCCTCAATCGGACCCCATCCTAGATATATGAAAAATCCGTCCGAGGGTACCGCGGATCCAAAGCCCCTCTCTATCCGTAACCCGAGGCATCCTCGGCCTCCTCAAAACAAATACGGGTACGGCTCGCCGCCACAAATGCCGAGAAGTGCCGGCCGGCTCGGTAGTCATCCCAGGTCACAGATCTGTCACTCGGGTGCATCGTATCGGCGGGAGGCTCTATCGGTGTCCTCAAAGGCGAGTTCACGCCATGCTGGCGCGTCACCCTCTCTCCCGCATAATAGGCATCGCAGTCGACCTCTCGGGAATCCTCCGCCGCACACCCAAATCTCAGCCGCCCTTCACTGCGCCACCTCGGCGATCCCAGGGATAGAATATCATCCTCTCATCCGTCTCGGCCTCCGTCAAAGGAAGGCAATCCGCGTATCCGAGAGTCGTACGCCCCGGAGCTTATCTTCTCTCGGGCATGCTTAGACCAGAGCGCATGGCCGGATACGCCCGACGTACTCCCGCCGGCTGTCGCCACATCGTGACGTGGAAAAACTCCAACGCCCATACCTGCGAAAGGTAAAAATCAAATCAATCCAGTGCAAAGAAAAAGTGTGTGCTCAAAAAAAAAAAGAGAAGGAGGGGAAAGCAAAAAGAGAGCTTATACCTCCAGGGCAAACTCAAAGCAGTACAAGGAGCTCACAGCCTTCCAGTGCATCTATCAAGAGCAAAATAAAGCTCGCCCCGGCCTCTCCTCAGAGACGTCTCCGACCATCTCCATGTCCTCCAAGGACCTCAAGAAGGCAAAGATCGCCGTCCCCTCGCATGCCCAAAGAGGGTGCTCGAAAAAGCAAACCACAAGAAGGCCCCCGGCAATCTGATCGGCGCCTATCCTCTCCTCCCCAGCCTCGTAACTCACAATGGTCTCCACACTCTTCCCGTAGACCACCGCATACTCCATCCCCATCCCCTTTTGGGAATAGGGAAAATCCCGAAGAGCCTCGCAGACGCATCGCTGTAGCCGTCCCGCCACTCAATGCTGCGTCCATTGAAGGACAAACCCGTGATCGCAGCATAGTCAGAAGGCGTAACCGTAGCCTCACCCCAAAAGAAGTGAAACGTGTGGGTCGCATCCCACCAGTGCTGCGCCAAAGCAAACATCAAGCCCTTGCTCTTAGGGAACTTGACCAGTCCCCTCAAGCACTCAACAAACTCCCAAAGCCCGGTCTCAACAACAATCTGTCTCGGACTCGGCAAAGCTCCTCGGCCCGCATTTGGAAGCCGATCCCACAAGTCAACTACAGACTCCACCGATCCTCGAGTCTTCATCTTGTTCAGTTGCTCCGTAACGTAGTTGTTTCCACCCTGCGATAAAAAAAAAGAGAAAATGTCAAAAAAAAAAAAAAATTTACATTTGCATTTGCACAAAAAAAAAACAAAGCATACATATGCATCATGAAATTTCAAAGAAAATTCGACAGCATAACAGCATACAATGAGCATAGCCCCATTTTTCTCGCACAAGAAGACAAGCTTTTCAAAGCAAATCCCAATGCATTCATCAAAAAAAAAAAAAAGATGCATTCCTACGGAAGTAAAAACTCCGTCCCATTTTCAAAAAAAAAAGTTCCTATGCATGCACGCATATCGTTCATCATCTCAAAAAAAAAAAAATCCTACATCTTACGGAAGTAAAAACTCCGTCCCATTTTCATAAAATAACATGCATACATAACATGCATTCAATCAACGGGAGGAAAAATCCGTCCCACTTTTAAAAAAAAAATCAATCAAAAATCATACATTCATATCATCATCCCATGTTGGCAAAATGCCAATTCTTTTCTCAAGCAAAATGCACATTTTGGAACACCAACAAATTCATTGCAACATGCAAAGCATCAAAATCAAGATTCAAAGCCAAGAACATCAATCGTTCTAATTTTCAAAAAAAAAAAAATTCAAAAATCACCAAGCAAGAAATCAACAAAGGGAATGAAAAGATTCGAAGTATACCGTTCGGAGACTCGGATCAGAAGCCCAATGTTGCCAAGCATCGGGGTAGGGCTCCTCCGCAATCGATTGCGAAAGAGTATAGTGCCTCCTCATCCGGACGAGCTCCAATCGTCTCTCCGCCACCGGGCCACGTCCTTGGCCTTGAAAAGCACCTTCCCCGTGTTCCATTGCTCGAAAATCGAAGAAAATCGGAAGATTTCGAAGCTTTTTTGCCCAACAATGGCGGTTTTTTGCAGTTTCTCTCTCTCTGCTCTCGTAATTTCAGAAAAACTGAATGGGGAAGAGGAAGGGCGTTGGCCCTCATTAAAACCCCCTGACTTTCAAGTCCTCTCCGCGCGGATAGGATTGTCAGGGTCAAAATGACCCTTTTGCCCTTTAAAAATCTGGAACTCTGCAGTTCAGTCCCCAACTTGACAGAGTTAACCAAAGTTAACCAAAGTCAGCCCCTTGTCAAGAAAATCATTCCCCGGCAGTCAAACGTAAGACCGATCTCCTTGAGAAAGATAACGGGATCCCGTATACAAATTATCCCCGGCAGTCAAACGTAAGACCGATCTCCCCGAGAAAGATAACGAGATCCCGTATCTTTCATCAATTTCCTCAACGGCAGTCAAACGTAAGACCGATCTCCTTGAGAAAGATAACGAGATCCCGTATCTTTCATCAAAATCATTCCCCGGCAGTCAAACGTAAGACCGATCTCCTTGAGAAAGATAACGAGATCCCGTATCTTTCATCAAAATTATCCCCGGCAGTCAAACGTAAGACCGATCTCCCCGAGAAAGATAACGAGATCCCGTATCTTTCATCAATTTCATCAGACGGCAGTCAAACGTAAGACCGATCTCCTTGAGAAAGATAACGAGATCTCGTATCTTTCATCAAAATCATTCCCCGGCAGTCAAACGTAAGACCGATCTCCCCGAGAAAGATAACGAGATCCCGTATCTTTCATCAATTTCCTCAACGGCAGTCAAACGTAAGACCGATCTCCCCGAGAAAGATAACGAGATCCCGTATCTTTCATCAATTTCCTCAACGGCAGTCAAACGTAAGACCGATCTCCTTGAGAAAGATAACGAGATCTCGTATCTTTCATCAAAATCATCCTCCGGCAGTCAAACGTAAGACCGATTTCCCCGAGAAAGATAACGAAATCCCGTATCTTTCATCAAAATCATCAAACGGCAGTCAAACGTAAGACCGATTTCCCCGAGAAAGATAACGAAATCCCGTATCTTTCATCAAAATCATCAAACGGCAGTCAAACGTAAGACCGATTTCCCCGAGAAAGATAACGAAATCCCGTATCTTTCATCAAAATCATCAAACGGCAGTCAAACGTAAGACCGATTTCCCAGACGAATACGTCTGATTTTCCCCAGCAAAGGCTAACAAAATCCCCAGCAAAGTTAACGGAATCCCAAAAGCCAACGGAATCTCTAGAAGAACTCGAACTACGAAGGGGCTTGATTCCCACTAGGGATACGTAGGTAGCCTGTCATTAGGTCCAGCCCCTCGACCAAAACGGTCACCCTCTCCTTCGGCAGCAGACAAAGTCCACCGAAAGGGCATTTCACATCAAGGTTCGAGGCACCTAAAATGCCATCATCAAGGTTCGAGGCATCTAAAACGCCATCAATCAAGATTCGAGGCGCCTAAAACGCCATCATCAAGGTCTGAGGCATCTAAAATGCCATCATCCAGGTCTGAGGCACCTAAAATGCCATCATCCAGGTTTGAGGCACCTAAAACTCCATCATCAAGGTCCGAGGCACCTAAAACGCCATCATCAAGGTTCGAGGCACCTAAAACGCCATCTCCAAGGTTCGAGGCACCTAAAACGCCATCATCAAGGTTCGAGGCACCTAAGACGCTATCACTAGGAAAGCGATAAGTCGCAATCATCCCTCAAAGCAGCGGATAGCCGTCGACCGAAAATGTTCATTCCTATCCCCGCCCGAACGGATAGCCATCAGACCAAAAATGGTCATCTCTTATCTCCAGCAGAGTTTCTCTCCAGCAACCAACTGCAGAACTCGCTCATCAGGTTCGAGGCACCTAAAACGCCATCATCTCCAGGGTCAAAGACTCGAACTACGGCCGGCTTGATTCCCATTCGGGATACGTAGGTAACTATCGCTAGGTTCGCCACCCGATCACTCGATCATCCCGCTAAATATGGAGCCTTACTCTTATCGACGACCCCGCTTCCTTCGAAAGCGCCGTCGCCGAGGGGCTACCGTAAGTGCTCCAATTTGAGCTTGTTAGAATTTTCGTTAGAAAATTAACGAAAGTTATAACATTTCTAACAATTCCTAACAATCCTAACATTTCTAACAAAGTGAGGGCAAAATGGGCATTGCTATTTAAAGATAAACCTTCAAAGGAATCTTAAAAAGCAAAAGAATTAAGAAAATCCCGAAACAGTAAGTTGAAAAACATTTTCTGCTGATATTTTTGAATTTTATTCCTTGTGTCCAAAGCCTGGAGCTGCATTTAATGAACAGTGCACGCCACCAATCCCATCCGCGCGGACATCTTTGTAAAATTCAGAGGGCTATAAATTGAGCCCTCCAGTCACAAAAATAAAGAGACAACAACACAATTTGCACTGAACCTCTGGCGAAATATAGAGAGAAAACAGTGAGAATTCACTTGAATTGTCACCATTTTCTCTTGAATCTTTCCCAACTCACACTCACTCTCAAATTCAAACCCTAAACACATTCAAGCCTTGAACCCATTCAAACACAAACTCAAGGAAGATAGGTATAACCTCCCTCTTCTTACCCTAAATCTCTCATCCATGCATGCATCTTCAAACTACAAAATGTAGTTCATTCTTCTTCTTGTCTTAAGATCCAAGAAGATCACCATGGAAGTCCATCTCCATGGATGATCTTCTACAAGGATCAAAATTTTCTTTAATGTGTTCTTGTTTTCTTGCAAATGCATTTTCAAAACCCTAAAAACCATTTTCAAGCATCAAATCTCATTTTCAAAGGATAAAATTCCCCTTCCCAAGCAAATGAAGTGCTTAGTCCTAATGTACCCCAAGGATGGTTTGGTATAGTTGATTCACCACTAAAATGTCAAGTGATCACTAACCAAAACCTAGGGAAATGGGGACAAGCATGGATGCAAAACCCCCCTTAAAATCATATTTTCTTTCTTGAGAAGTTGATGTCCAGTAGCAATTTCCTCAGACCTCAGTCCATGGTCTAATTTTTTGGACACAGATAAATGTGGAATTTGGTGTTGACTACAAAACACTTTTTGTAGCCAACATCCATATCTTTCCATACATATTTTTACTTTATTTTTTGGGTGAGTAAAATTCCTCTTTTCAAATTTTCTTTCAGAGGCTAGTTCATCAGCTTCTGGGAATCCAGATCTCATATCTGAGATTTCCAGAAGGTTTTGACCCCTCAAATCTTCTCCAAAATGGAAAATTCCTTCGCACAAATCTTATTTAAGGTGTCTGGAACAACTTTCATTCTCTGAGTTTATCCAGATTATGAAGTTTTAAGACCCTTGAATCCATTTCAAAATCAAAGGTCCACTGCCTTTTTCATTCTGGCAGAAGTGGATCTCAACTTCAAAAGGTCTTTTGAGTACCAAATCTCAATCCAAAAATCTTCCAAAAAATCATGGGATCAGTTTAAAGTCTTAAAAGGATATCCCAATTTTTACTTTTCTGAGTTTCAAATTATTTTGGCCAAAACACACACACACAAATGATTTTCAGCTTGGAAGACTCGTTTTACGAGGCATTCCGGGTGCACACTAACGTCCTTCCCGGCGTGTAACATGACCTCCGAACCCAAATTTCTGATCTCGGGCTTTTTTCAAAGTTTTGGCCCTTAAAACAAAAATGGCGTGGCGACTCCGTTCTTTTTCCCGGGTTTTATTTGGTTTTTTTCAAAGAAACGCGAAAAATCGAATTTTTTCCCGCGAAATGGCGACACATCATCACAGAACCGAACCACAAAAAAATTCAAACTGAACTGAACCGAACCAAACTGCTATGGTTTGGTTCGAACCGCAGTTTGATTTTACGGATCGAACCGCGGTTTAAACCACAATTCAAAATATGAAATAGAACACTGCTTAAATTATTAATTAGAACTTGGTTTCATACTACACAATTCATTGTCATGTTTGTTTAAATTTTTCAGACATAACATACAAAAGAGATTCAGTATGTAATCAAAACTTGAAATTGTACTTTAATGTTTATGATAACAACATGCAATTTGAGTACTTGTAATGGTATGTGCTAATGAGTGAATTAATATTCTTACATGAATATTAACTAAAAGGAAAAATAGTTATGGGCTAACACCCGTGAATATAATTAGAAATTTTCAAATCTAAATGTGAAATGCAGATAAAAGATATGCATATCTACAGTTAATATTAAACAGTTTGGTGATTAGGTTTATCGGTTCGGATTGGTGGTTTGGTATTGTGGTCTCAAATCGTGGTTTGAGGGTCCAGACCGCAGATCAAACCGAACCACACTGTTGGGTATGCATATTTTAATCCTCCTATTTTGTATTAGATTTGATTGATACCATAACCTCCTGTCTATTTTAAGGACTTTAGGACCCTATGTAATGAAGCTTAGACTTCAATTTTTTAGCTAAGTCCATTTTATAGAATAGGTTAAAATTAGGCTTGAAGACTGGCACAAGACTCATTGGATATAAGGTTGCAGTTCCAAGCAGTTTCAAAAACCGCTCTTCAGAACCGCACATGCAACCGCACACTACAAGAAACGATGACTCAATATGCGATGGCTTTATTCATCGCATAAATTCAATATTATGTGATGGACGCGGCAGCCATCGCATATGACCATCGTAGAATGTGCTTTTTCTTGTAGTGGCATGTGGAATTCCTCCTTGAATCTGCTCCTTGAAACTACCTCAGTGCAACCGCTTGGTGAACCGCACCTGTGCAGTTCAACTCCAACTGCACTTTGCAAACCTCCTGGTGTATCTAACCGCATCTATCCAACTGCTCCACACCAGACCACATCCAATGATTGAAGACTTGAAGTGAACCACTTTTTACCGTTGGAATCCACGTCAGCAATATCAAAAGTCAACCACTAAATCTTGTCACGTGATTCAATGTCAGAGAAGATCTGCAAGGATCTTGAAAAGGTGACAGGTGTCTCAACCTCATTGCTTGCAGCTGGAGCCTGATCAGCTTTATCTGCAGCTGCTGTACCAAAGGACAAAAGTGGATATTGTGGACCAATGGAAAAGCATCAAGTACTGTCCTTGCAACAGCTGTGTCCAATGGCTAGTTCCTTGGTGTTTGGGTATAAATACCCCTAATCTTCACCATTTGAAGATTGCTTGAAAAAAATTGAAAGTGCTGTGTTCATTAGAAGCTGAAGCTCTGCCCAGAAATTATTCAACCCTTTGAATCTTCATCTTCTACCTTCAAGAAATTTTTCCCAGCCCAATAATCAAGCCTTAACACATTCAAGAATCATTGTGCTCTATATCTCACAGATTTAAAGAGCCTTGATCTTGTTCTCACACACTCACATCACTTGTTTAATCACATAGATTATTCATTTGAGATACACTGGTTATAGTCTAGAATTTGATCTTCATAGAATAAATTTTAGATTTGAGTATCGATCTTTGTAACTTGTAATCTCTCATACTCAATAGTAAAATCACTCTTGAAAATCCAAGACTAACCATCTTGGTAGTGGACGTAGATCGTTTATCGATTGAACCACTCCAAATCACGTGTTCTTACTTTACTGCATTTATATTTCTTGTGTTTACTAATTATTTATCTCTGTCTCTGTTTAATCTTTACTTAATTATCCATTATTGTGAAATAGTGTTTGGAGTTAACATTGTCAAAAATACACTTGTTTGTAAACCGCACTTATCAACTGCTCTATCAAAACCGCTTTACAAACCGCCTCTATCAAAATCGCTTTGTAACTCTAGAATTCTGCTGTGCATTTTACAATTCTACTTGTAGTGTATTATCAACTGCAAGAGGTTTTGTAAGCTTAGAGATTTAGTTTTTAATAAAGGGCGAAAAATTTTAAACAACTATTCAACCCCCCCTCTAGCTGTATTTTCACCCTTCTTGCCATCTTTAGAACCAACACACACAATTTGACAATTTTTGAAAACGAATCAAATCAAATCAAATCAAACCAATATTGCTTAAAAATCGAATTAAATCACAATGATTTGATTTACGAATCACTTGTACCCCTATTAAAAAATACCTCTTCTTAACTCTTTAGAAGAGAGAGTTATGAAAAAGCTCTCATTTTGTATGCCTAATATACGTGAGTAATATTCTCTCCATCCAAAAATATTTGTATTATGGACAATCACACATATTAAAAAATGTAATTAATACTCCTTCCGTCTCAATTTAAATGTCCCAACTTTCTTTTTTGAATATCTCATTTAAAATGTCTCAACCCAAAAAAGGAAAGTTTTTATTACTATTTCACCCACTCATTCTCCTTCTACTTTACTTTTACACTCACAACATTCTCTCTCCTAACTATTATTCCCACTCATTCTCTCTCCTATTTAATTTTTCATACTCACAATGGGGGCGTTTGTTTTTTTATTTTAAGCCTTATTTGCCTATTAAGACTTATTCATTAAGAGAATTAGAGAAATAAGTGTGTTTGTTTTTTTTTTTTGAAATAAGGCTTGTAGGCTCTTAAAGTCCTCTTAATTTTAAGAGGTTAAAATGTTGCTGAATTGCCTCTGAAAGCCTCTGAAAGCCACTGTTTCATATTTGGTTTTGGGTAATTTTTTTTTTAAACTGTTTACTGTTTCATAATGCATTTACGGTTTTTTTTTTTTTTTTAATTTTTTTTTTAACTGTTTCAGATAATGAATTCAGATACAAAATCAAACAACTTATCCAATTCAGAATTCAGTTTTCAGTTGTTGCCTCTTAATCATTCAGCCATTTTCAGAACTGAAATCAGATTTCAGCACTTATCACTTAAAAAAAACAAAAACCCCCAATATTTAAACTTTTTCTCTTTCCTATATCACTTTCCTTAATTTCCGTGCCAAACCCATTTTGAGACATTTAAATTGAGACGGAGGGAGTATGTATTATATTCATAAGTAGGGATATACTTAATAAGTAATGGTAAAAATGTATAGGTGATAGTAAAAACAATAATTATTTTCTTATTATCCTTAGATATATACTCCCTCCGTCCCGCTAATATTAGCACACTTTCCTTTTTGAGCGTCCCGCTAATATCCGCACACTCCCAAAAAGGAAACTTTATATTAATAAAATATTCACCCAACCCCACTCATTCTCTCTCCTACATTATTTTAATACTCACAACACCATTATAATTTATTACACCCTCCACTCATTCTCTCTCCACTCATTCTTTTACACTCACAACATTTTATTAAAATATCATATTCCTTAATTCTCGCGCAAACAGTGTTTGTGCTAATACTAATGGGACGGAGGGAGTATTTATTTTCACTTGGTGACATTATGAAAAAATGAAAGGGTATTGTAAGAAATGGAAAATAAAATATCCGAATAGTTTATCCTACTTTTTTCTGGTGTTCTAATAAGCGTTAGGCGGATGCTAGGCGGCGGAGTCGAGCCTAGCGCCTAGGGGCCTAAGCGAGGCCTAGGCGGGGCCGAGAAATTAGACAAATTTTAAATATATTTCATAAATAAATAAATATATATATATATATATATATATATATATATATATATATATATATATATATATATCTAAAAAATAGTGCCACTTATTTTTAAATTTAAATTGCAATTTCTATTTGAAATTGAACTTACTTTGTACATTGAATTTTCTATAATACGATCGTAATCAGGTTTAGATGCACATGGAAGTTTCTTAATATCACTCTCCTCAATAGGATATGTAAGCCCAATCTGTAATTAAAAAAAATATATTTA
The DNA here is from genome assembly GCA_022495995.1 of Adenophora triphylla var. japonica. Taxonomy (NCBI): domain Eukaryota; kingdom Viridiplantae; phylum Streptophyta; class Magnoliopsida; order Asterales; family Campanulaceae; genus Adenophora; species Adenophora triphylla. The sequence continues at coordinate 26,410 of JAFEMH010007573.1, forward strand.
AATTATTATGCAAAGTAAATAAGTAATTAATTTAACTTAGCAATTAAAATTAACTCATTGAGAAGACAAAAAGCCAATGGTTAGAGCATTCAAATCGGGTAGAAGAAGCTTTTATATGTGATCTCATATCCTCACTCACTAAGTCGACAAATAAAAAATTCATTTTTTTTTAACTTGGGAAATTGGTGAAAATCTATACTTATAGTATATTAAAGTAGGCGAAAATAATTTAGGGTACGACACCTCAACAATTTCTTGGTTTTTCTTCATCCTGAAGCGGCCACGTCAGCATCTGGTGGTATGGTTACTAACCCTTCTGATTCTGGTCATTGACTGAAAATATTAAGTAATAACAATAGTCATGTGAAGGGATTAATACATGTGGTCAAATGTATTTGATAAAGACTATTAGGTCAACATTAAAACTGTTGAAAGCGAATATACAAATTGAATTCATCTTTACAATGATTATTTGATGTCTATACATTTGCCATATCAATCAATAGTACAAGGTATCTAACAATTCTATGAATAAGAACTCGATAATACATAATAGAGATAATACACAATAGAATACAATTACTAAATATACATGGAATGAATTCAACTTCATTATTACATTTCTCTCCAAACCTTACAGTTACTATTCTAGAATATGAAAGGGAGTGTTACTGGATTAATTATAAGTACCTAAAGTAACTGATGAATTAGAAATCACTAAAAGGCTATGGTCCTATTTATGCAAAAGTAACTGATGTACTTTATTTGGTTTAGGGTTAGAGTTATCTGAAAGTGGTAATGAGGGGGAACTGAAAAATCATACACTGTACATCTTACCCAATTCATTATATCCACCCCTTCGTATTACACTTGCACCTATATATATCTGAAAAAATATTTCTACTCCACCCATCAAACAATCATCCTGCAAGGCAGAAAATACACAGGTCATTCCTTTATTCCTAAACAGGTTAATCATATTCTACTTTTCCAAAAGCTTGAAATTTAACCAAAAAAAAAATATATATACTAAAATATATCTTCACAATATCAAATAAATCTTCATTTCCCCAGCAATATTTGTTCTGATTTATATAAAAGAATCATGCCTACTTTTTTGTGAATCACCATGCTTTGCAACTTACACCAACATGTTTTTTTACAGGTCAAACAACTACCTATGGCTCCACAACAAGTATTCATTGAACAGCTGCGTAAGGGCAGATGTGAGAAGAAGTTGATTGTACGTGTCTTCCGTATGTGGTGATCCTATAATAGAAAGAAGAGTCGTGAATTAATGAGCATGGATTTCCTGGCAATTGATGAGAAGGTGATTCAATCTACGCTGATTTACATATATAATTTATTACAAATAATACAAGTGAAAATATTTATTATAAATTTTCATAAAAATATCTGCTTATGCAGGCTCATGTCATTCATTGTTGCATCAGAAGTAGATTCATACCAGATTTTGAAGGTTTGTTCACAGAGGGGACTGTTTACAGCATAAAAAATTTCAGCATCGAATACAGCAGGCCATTATACCGCCCTGTCAACCGGGATTTATTCATTTTGTTGGATGCCTCTACTTATGTAGTAGAGATTGTGAAAGATTTACCTCCAATACCTAGACATAGCTTTCATGTTGTTCCTTACAGTATGCTTATGGGCGCAAGTGAAGATAAGAGGCTTCTTTGTGGCATGTATCACTCCTATGTTATCTTGATTTCTTTACCCGCATTATATACTAATCAACCATCTTCTTGCCTCTCCGCATGTCATTGGCTATGTGGTAGGTGTATCTCGAGGTCGGCCGCCGCATCGCAACTTCCGTAAAAGTCTCAATGCAGTTTGTCGATATTGAAGACACAAGGTTTGTTCCTTTACAACTGTTTTCCCCATATACATTTTATTATTTCTTTTCTAAATAGCATTATTTCCTACCATTTACAGTGGTAATAAGCTACGGTCACTACAAGAAAAACAGGTTTTAGCGACGGAAAAATCCGTTGCTAAAAGTCATATTTCCGTCGCTAAAACGATTTAGCGACGGATTACCGACGGATTTTTTCCCTCGCTAAAACCCTCGTCGCTAATTTTCAACGACGAAAATTCCTGTTCGTCGCTATAATACCGACGGAAAGATCCCTCGCTAAATCATTCAAATCCGTCGCTAATTATATTGATGAAACGACGAATTTATAGTATTTTGCGAGGGAATAATCCGTCGTTAATGTTAAAAATCTGTCGCAATAATGGAAAAGTTATTAATGGTTGACGACGAATTAACAATGTATAGCGACGGAATCATCCGTCGTTAGTTGTTGAAATCCGTCGTTATATGTGGTTTTTTTACCGTGGGATTATTTCCGTCGGTAATGGGTTTTTTTAGCATCTTTAAAATGGCAGTAGCGACGGATGAATCCGTAGCTAGAATCCGTCGTTAAAAGTAGCAGTAGCTTTAGGACCTATTTCATTTATTTTTTTCTACCACCTGTTTCATTTCTAATACTCCCACCTAATTCATTAACCCAATACATATACCAAAAATCAATACATATACCAAAAACCAATACATATACCAAAAATATAATCTAACTCACAATATTCAGAATTTAAGAACTAGTTCACCAAAATAAAAGTACCATCAACAAGTAGCAAAATATTAAAATTTAAAATAGAAGTTTCTAAAGTATCAACGACTAAGACCTATGACCCATAGAATCCATGATAATTTGTAGTTTCTTATCTAGTTCCGCCCGATGTTGCTCCAGCTCCTCTATCTTCTCCTCCAATCCTTTCCTCTCTTGAGCATGTTTTTTCTCCATTTCTTCCCGACATTTTTTTTCTTCATTGAGCTTCTCTATCATCTCACTCTTAAAATCCGTTAAATTATCTTCAACCATTTGGGTGTTAGATCCCTTGCTAGTACCATCATCACTAGCCAATGACGAGCCAACTGAACCAAGACCATACACCCGCTGTTTCTTTACGCCGGCAACTCTCAAGTATATTTTATTTCCCTCCTCCACAGTTAACTCTCTTTCGGAGGATGCCACCTCTATCTCGCGTTGATAGTCCTCCTACAAAAAGCAATTTATATATATATATCATTACTAACATACATGAATAAAAAAAATCCAATTTATAAATAATAAAAATACTTACACAAATTTTCCTAGCATGATTGTCCACATAAGTACCATCTTTGCGTACATGTGTCCTTAGTTGAAGTTTAAACAAACTAGGTGGGATGCCTTGATTTTCTTTTTTCTGCAAGAAGACCGATAAAATAAAAGGCATTCATAAACAACGGGGGAATGACCAATATATGAAATGTACTTTTCAATTTTTATCAATTAATGTAATGTACTAACTATTTCTAACATTATGCTAAGTACTTTCTAAGTTTTTATCAAATAATGCAGTGTACTATTTTTTTCCTTAACGACGTTAAAAGTTCTAACGGAATAATGACGTGGCAATTGAGGTATTGTTTGATTGACATAATCCGAAAATTTAGGGGGTAAAAGTGTAACTTCTGCTAAAAAATTAACACAACCACCGTCCCTCTCAAACTCAACACCCATCACCCCCTGCCACCACCCCAAAATTCCACACCCATCCCCATTAAATTGCCCTTTCATCCAGTAAAACTCATCCATATCTCCAACAACCCATTTGAACTTTCTTCATTTACACCCATTAATAAACCCACTTCAATTGCTACAAAGGAAAATCAAAAAGTAAATGAGAACAAATCTGGGTAAACATAAACCTAAATCAAGTCACTTGCTTCAACATCTGGATTAATTAAGATATTCAAAATAAAAAACGAAAACGAAATAAAAAAAAGACAATGAAAATTCAAAATCTGGGGTGGGCCTTCAAGTATTTTGTGATTAAATTTTAATTAGTTACAGAGAGATGGAAAAGGAAAGGCTTGGCGGTTCTGGTGCTTGGAGTATGGCAGATTCTGGCATAGTTGCCGGGAAAATGAAGGTGGAGGCGGGGGAAGGGATGGAGGGGACAAAGGGCAGAAAGGGGAGGTGGGCTGGAGGGTGGAGCCGTAGAAGTAAGGCAGATTGTGGAGAGGTGGACGGTGGAAGAGGAGAAAGGTGTAGTGGCTGTTAATGGAGAAGGGCTGGGAGTGGGATGGAGTTGGGATAATGAATGTGGACAAATTTTGAGAAGATAACTAGATCCGTTAACTATCCAAGGGGTGTTAGTCTTGTTTTTATGTGCCTTAGTCACACACTACCAGAAACAGGTCATTTAGCGACGGAAAAAACAGCGACGGACAGATTCCGTCGCTATTTAGCGACGGAATATAGTATTTAGCGTCGGAATTATTTTGGCGTCAAATTTAGCGACGGAATTTAATTCCGCCGCTAAATTCCGCCGCTAAAAAGAATATTCCTCGAATATTCGTTTATTTCCGCCGCTAATTTGGCGGTTGATTTACCGACGGAAAATTCCGCCGCTAAATCTTTAACAGCGACGGAATTATTCCGCCGGTGAAATTAAATGGTTTTTTTTTTTTTTTAATAAACACCGACGGAATATTTCCGCCGCCGATAATTTAATAATTTTTTATTTATCACGACGGAAATATTCCGTCTGTTTAATAAAAAAAAAAAATTCAAAATTTCCAGAGAAAGACCGCCGCCCACAATGCAAGGGCGAAATGGTCAGACAGAGAAGAAGGTCTTGGAAGTGGTTGTGGAGAAGGGTATGCAAAATGGACAGAAAATTACATTCCCGTGAGAAGCCGATGAAGCTCCCGACACTCTTACCGGCGCTCATTTAAAATTTCAAAATTTCCGAACGAACAACAAGCGTATAATCCAATTCAAACTTTCAAACCAAATTAATCGGTACACCTAGCCTCTAAATCCCTCACTCCCATCCTCTCTCTCTATCTCTCTCCAAAGAATTGAATTTGAAAAAACAAATATCGAGCCGCTCTTACCCCGGTGCTATTTCATCTTTAATTTCGTGTAATTCCACATTTCAATTCTCTCCCTTCCCGTCCGGGTCCGAACTGGTTCGACTTATGAGACAATAATCTCCAGAGTGTTGTCTAATAGTTGGTTAGTTTCCTAATTTTGGACTAATCTTGTTTTTGTTTTATTTTGGATAAAAATTTTAAAATTGTATGCAATTTACCAATTTGGGAATAGCTACAAGAACCCTTGCAATTCTTATATCCCCTAACCCCTAACCCCTAAACCCTAAACCATAAACCCTAAACCCTAAACCCTAAACCCTAACCCCTAAACCCTAACCCCTAAACCCTAACCCCTAAACCCTAAACCCTAAACCCTAAACCCTATACCCTATACACCCTATACCCTGACACTCTTACTGGAGACATAGTCTTTGTACTACAATAGAAAGAGCACCCAAAGTTCAAGCGAAAGGGTGATGACATATTTGCTGAAAGCACGCGTTGACCCTTACCGAGGCATTATGTGGCTTCCAATTTATCTTGACTCATCTAGATAACAGTGCACTCTCCTCATCAAATCCCAACCTCGGAGAAGTTGTTAAGCCGCATCAATTCAAGGCAATAAATGACGAAGGATGCCAATGTACCAAAGACCATTCATGAGGGGCAAATTATACATCCATTTCTCGGTCGACTTCCCAGATTCCTTGACTTCCGAGCAATGCAAGGCCCTAGAGGGTGTGCTGCCTCCTAAGCCTTCATCGCAGAAGACAGATATGGAGCTTGATGAGTGCGAGGAGACAACCCTTCACGATGTCAACATTGAAGCTTACGATGTAGATGATGACATGCACGGTGGTGGGGGCCGTAGAGAGTGCGCGCTGCTAGCAATGATGTGGGTCTTTATTTTCCTGGATATCTTAATTAGTTATGACTTATGAGACAATAATCTCCAGTGTTGTCTAAACCCTAACCCTAACCCTAAACCCTAAACCCTAAACCCTAAGGGCATAGGCATGTGGTATGTGGTATGTGGCATAGTGGTATAGGGTATGTGGTATGTGGTATAGTGGTATGTGGCATAGTGGTATGTGGTATAGGTATGTGGCATAGTGGCATGTGGCATAGGGCATAGTGGTATAGGGCATAGAGTGGCATAGTGGCATAGGTAAGGCCATGGCATGTAGGGCATGTGGTATAGTGGCATGTGGTATGTGGCATGGGGCATGTAGGCATGTGGCATGTGGCATAGACAGGCATAGGGGCATGTAGGGCATAGGGTATAGGGCATGAGGGTGGTATGTGGATATAGTGGTATAGGCATAGGCCATGTGGTATGTGGCATAGTGGTATGTGGCATGTGGCATATGGCATAGTGGGCATAGTGGCATAGGGGTATGTGGCATAGTGGCATGTAGGGTATAGCAGGCATGGTGGTATGGTGGCATGGTGGCATAGTGGCATGTAGGGCATAGTGGCATGTGGCATGTGGCATGTGGCATGTGGCATAGGCATAGGCAGTATGCATATGGCATGGGTATAGGGTATGTGGTATAGGGCATGTGTGGCACAGTGGCATGTGGCATGTGCATGTATGGCATGTGGTATAGGCAAGGCATGTGGGCATGTAAGAGGCATGTAGGGTATAGTGGCATGTGGCATAGGATATGTGGCATAGGCATGCCATGTGTGGTACTAGCATGGGGCACAGATAGGGTATGTGGCATGTGGCATAGGGTATGCATGTGGCATAGGCATAGGCATGTGGTATAGTGGCATAGGGTATGGCATGTGGTATAAGGTGGCATGTGCATAGTGGCATAGTGGCATGTGGCATAGGGTATAGGGCATAGGCAGTATAGTGGTATAGGTATAGGGTATAGGGCACAGGGTATAGGGTATAAGGCATGGGCATAGGGTATAGTGGCATGTAGGGTATGTGGCATGTACAGTGGCATAGTGGCATAGGGCATGTGGCATAGTAAGCATAGGGCACAGGGCGTAGGGCATGATATAGGGTATAGGGCATGTAGCCATGTGGTACTGTGGCATGTGGCATAGGGTATGGTGGCATAGGGTATGTGGTATAGTGGTATGTGTGGCATAGGTATTATATGGGTATAGGGTATGTGGCATGTGGTATGTGGCATGGGTATAGGGCATAGGGTATGGGTATAGTGGCATAGGGTGGCATGTGGCACAGGGCATAGGGCATAGGGTATGTGGCATAGGGCATGTAGTGGCATAGTGTATGTGGCATGTGGTATAGGCATAGGTGGCATGTGTATAGTGGCATAGGCATAGTGGCATGGGCGGCATAGTGGCATAGGGCATGTGGCACAGGGCATAGGGTAAAAAGAAAAATAGCGGCGGAAATTGACCCGCCGGAGCACTGCGACGGGCTGGTAGCGGCGGACCACCGACGGAATTTTTCCGTCGCTGATTATTTTTAGCGACGGAATTTTAATTTTAGCGACGGAAATTTCCGTCGCTAAACGACCTTTTTCTGGTAGTGACAGTGTTATCTTTGATCCATGACAAACTTTCGTTAGTTAAACTTAACGTTGTTTGTTAAATAATTTGTACATTGCATTAATTGAAATAAACTGTCAAAGTACGTTGTACAATTCTAGAACTACTTTCTACATTGCATTAATTGATAATTAGAGCCTAGTACATTGCATAGTTCAGTAATTTTCCCCATAAACAACACTTCAGTGACATTATATTTGTTCCTATCAGATGCTACAGTTGCAAACACTTCCCATAGTAAAAACCCGACTAGGATAGAAGAAAGCAAAAAAAAAACTGCAGATGCTGACTATATTTGTTCAAAGCATAAGTGAAAAAGGCTTTCTTGGACTGACCAAACATGAATTTTATTTGTTCAAAGCATAAGTAAAAAAGGCTTTCTTGGACTGACCAAACATGAATTGGACACAAATAAAATCAAATACGTACGTACCATACTTTCCAAGTGGGCTACGGCAGATTTGGAACCTCCCGTATGCTTAGAACAACCGTCTTCCTTCTCGGTTAGTCGATTTTTTGAATTTATCTCCGACTTTCTTTTGACTTCATCTTTATTAAAATGTTGTACCCATTGAGCCCAATCCGCCTCGCCTATGCAATCCGGTTTCTTCTTTTGTGGACCATTCCAATTTTTCTTAAAATTGCTCACCATGTCACTGTAACGAATTCTTCCTAATTTCATGAAAGCATTCTTGATAGTTGTCTCCTCTTCTTGAGGCCATCTATAAATTTTCTGCAATATTGATATGACAACAAATTCATCACCAAAAACAATCAGAGTTAACAAAAGTTGTTTACAAGTACCATTTAAGACTTAATCTCATCTATTACGCATTGCAATTCTAAAGAATGTACCTTGAAGTCATCAAAATATCCATCTTTGTGAGAATCGGGGATAAGCTTCCGCTAAATGCATCCTTGCACATGTTTGATTTAAATATCTTTGTGATTTGGCCTGATACTTGCTGAGGCATCAACCTGAAACAATGTTTGAATTGATTTAGCAAACACATTTGCAAGAAACATACAACTTGAGAAATATATTGATTCCCTTAGAAGGAAAGGACAATTTATTTTAGGACATAGGGAGTTAATGTCAGCTTGCATCATGAAACTGTTATTACCATGAACTTTGTACAAAACTGCCATTGAATTACCACATAAACCAACAAATAACCAATCTAAATCTCTGCTAAACAGACCCATTTGGGGACTATCTGAGATAATCAACCACCAACTGACCCAAAACAGCCAAAAACCATTACCCTGCTGCCAATTTGCATTAGCTACATTACTCAGCAAACTGAACACACCCGGAAGATTGAAGTTCCATGTAAACTCATATTGCACACCTGATGTTGCCCACAAAAAAAAAACCACAAACAGAAATAATTGTGATATTTCATCATAGCTGATTGAACTAACAACAACTTGTCAATTATGTAATTTAAAGCAACTTCTAATCTATGACATTTCTGTTTTAAAACTAATCTGAATCTAAACATCAATCACCTGCAGATGAATGTCAAACAACCACTTCCTATTAGTATATACAGTATATAACAAACATGAATCTGTGATGTACCCGATTTTTTTTTGAAATCAGACGGAGTCGCCACGCCATTTTTGTTTTAAGGGCCAAAACTTTGAAAAATGCCCGGAATCAAGAGATTCGAGTTCGGAGGTCACGTTACGCGCCGGGAAGGACGTTAGTGTGCACCCGGAATGCCTCGTAAAACGAGTCTTCCAAACATTCAAAATCCTTTGTTGTGTGTGTGTGTGTGTGTGTGTTTTGGCCAAAAATAGATTGAAACTGAGGAAAGTAAAAATTGGGAACTCTTTTTAAGGCTTTAAACTGATCCCATGATTTTTTGGATGATTTTTGGGTTGAGATTTGGAACTCAAAAGATTTTTGGAAGTTGAAAACCATTTCTGCCAGAATGAAAAAGACAGTTGACCCTTGACTTTGAAATGGACTTTAGGGATTGAAAGCTCCAGAATCTGGGAAAATTCCGGGAATGAAAGTTGCTTAAAACACCTTAAATAGGGTTTCTACGAAAGAATTTTCCATTTTGGATAAGATTTGAGGGGTCAAATCCTTCTGGAAATCTCAGATATGAAATCTGGATTTCCAGAAACTGATGAACTAGCCTCTAAAAGAAAATTTGAAAAAGGGAGTTTTACTCACGTAAAAAATAAAGTAAAAATATGTATGGAAAGATCTGTATGTTGGCTACAAAAAAGTAAATTGTAGTCAACACCAAATTCCAAGTTTATCAATGTCCAAAAAATTAGACCATGGACTGAGGTCTGAGAAAATTGCTACTGGACAGCAACTTCTCAAGAAAGAAAATATGATTTTAAAGGGGGTTTTGCATCCATGCTTGTCCCCATTTCCCTAGGTTTTGGTTAGTGATCACTTGAAATTTTAGTGGTGAATCAACTATACCAAACCATCCTTGGGGTACATTAGGACTAAGCACTTCATTTGCTTGGGGAGGGGAATTTTGTAAAGATGAATTTAAAGAGAAAAATCAATTTATAAATTTAAAATGTAGACCATTTGAGATGGTCATTCATGAAGATGAACTTCAAGATGACCATCTTGGGTCAAAACTTAAGTTAAACTAGACATCAAGTAGATCCAAGTAAGAAGAACAAGATGAACAAGAAGTTAAAAGAGAATTTTAGGGTTTTGAGAAGGAAGGCTTTACCAATGGTGACACCCTATCTTCCTAGGCTTGGAATTTGACTTGAGGAGTATCAAGATTTGGTGTTTGACTTGAGGAGTATCAAGATTTGGTGTTTTGGAGTTGTGTTTGGGTGGATTCAAGGCTTGAATGTGTTTAGGGTTTGATGATAGAGTTGATCAAAGAGAAAACAAGTAGATAACACTTAAGTCCTCTATGTTTTCTCCCTAATCTTCCTCTTGAGTAGTGTTTTAAGCTTGAGCTTGGTGTGTTTAAGAGTGATTTGAGAATGGTTGAAGTGAAATTGGGAAAGGTTCAAGAGAAAATGGTGGCAATCTAAGGATTCCCACTGTTTTCTCTCTATTTTTCGCCAAAATGCAGCTTCTGTGTGTAAAATGTGTTCTGTAAACTGAGAGAGGAGGGTTCAATTTATAGGCCTCTGGAAAATGCAATCATATCCGCGCGGAGGGTATTGTAAACGTGCACTGTTCATTAAATGCAGCTCCAGGCTTTGGACAGGAAGAATAAAATTCAAAATTCCAGCAGTTTTTGTTTTTCAACTTGCCTAATTCGGATTTTTCCAATTTCTTTTGCTTTTTGAGATTCTTTTCTTGGTTTAACTTTAAATGGCAATCCCTAATCTACCCTTACTTGGTTAGAAATGTTAGGAATTGTTAGGAATGTTATAACTTCCGTTAATTTTCTAACGAAAATACTAACAAGCTCAAATTGGAGCACTTACAGAATCTAATCTTTCTGATAGACACGGTTGGCTTGTAGAAGAGGTTATGACTCTACATGGTGTCCCACTCGGCGACTATTTCACTGTATGTATACCACTTCCTATTTGTTATATACTGTATATACTATATATTGCACATGCTATATTCAATCCTCCAAAAATTAGTAGCATTTGTCATGTCTTACTTTTAAAGACGACGCTTTACTTGCTTATACTTTTTTGAGATTACAATAAAATTATTGGCTCCTTTAGAAGTGAGACTATTTTTATTGTTGGGACCCATAAAGGAGATGGAGGCTTCTTTTCCTGGGACTGGGTAGTTTACTTTTCTAACCTTGAGATATTTGATGATTTTGTTGACAGCTACACCTGAAGTACCAAATAGAGGATCAACTGACAATATCTGTAGGATGTAAAGTCCAAGTGGTTTTTGGAATTGCATGGTTGAAAAGCACTAAACATCAGAAAAGGATCACAAAGAACATCCGAACAAAGATTGCAAGAGCGCCTAATGGTCATGTTTAGTATCATCGAGAAGCAATATGCCTCAGATAGTAATGAATTGAATACATATGACCGCACTAACTCATTGTACTGCCCTGAACGTGCAAGCACATTGAAACTCCATACACCGATATTTCCATGAAATTGCGGTCCAAGCAACCAACAATCGGGTACGGAGCCGGAAAAGTATGGCATGCTATTGTGGTTGGATGGAGTTGGAAGTGTGAAAGCCTACACCTTGTAGGCAATCAAGTGGTTTGTAAAGGGTTGCAGATTAGGGTTTTTGGAAGGTGATTAGATTAAGCTAATCAGATTTTTGCCACTATGTACGCTTAGTTATAAGAGGATTCTAATGTAACTATTGTATTGTATTGTAATGCATTCGACAACATAATAGAAAACCAATGTGTTCTTAATTGTTCACCAACTTCTTTCCTATTAGTATCTGCAGTGATTGATGACAAATGCTACTAATTTTTTGTCGACAAATGCTACTAATTTTTGGAGGATTGAATATAGCATGTGCAATATATAGTATATACAAGTATATAACAAACATGAATCTAAACTTCTAATCGCGCTTTAGGACTCTTTCTTACCAAACAACCGCTAACAACATCGCATACATTGTATATTAGGACTCCATACCAAACAACCACTAAGTACATACTTACGCGTCCACGAGAAAGAACTGCAGATGAATGTCAAATTTTGGAATATGTAATTTTACTACCCAAGAAAATGGAATGAATAATGAACATTTTAGCTTAAATCTGGAAAGGTTGACTTGTTTTGGACAGACTCGAAGAGAAAGTATGACTTATCTTTTTGCGAATAATGGAGTTTATTCATTTCAATTCTCGCTTTCAATATGGATGTTCTCTTCTCTCCTCTCTCTTCCCCCTTAAGCTTATAAACCGACATGAAAAGCATTCACAATACCCGTGCAAGTGAAGAGTGTGGTACTAGACCAAAATGTCCTAACATGAAGGTTAGATTAGTGCAATAGTTTTTCTATTACAGACACCTAGATGATGATGGCCTGGCTCTTTTATTGTTTTCACTCTTTTTGATAAATATTAATCCTTTGTGATACCTTGATAGTTCATAACCGGGTTGAGCTCCTCTCTTGGCGGTATATAGACTGATCATACAATGTAACTTGTTCTTGTATTAGGCTGTGGCACATACGTAGAAAATGAGAAATGAAATATTAAGGACTCCAACTGTAAACCACCGCGATTAAAGGAATATATATAAACTATAGAACCATGCATGTATTTGAACAAGGAATTCATTTATATTAGTCTTTTATGAACACGAGATTGTTACAGACTCGTACATTGATATTAAGAACTCTAACTTGAAAGTTCAAACTCATATTCAAGGTCGTAGACTAATATGATAACTTGAAAATGTTACAAGTAAGATACCATTTTGAGAAACGTACTATTGAGAATTACATTGTACAACACCGAGAAGAGACACTATTTCACCTCACATCAAACACAAGAGTAATTTACTTGATCGATTCTCGATGTTGCCCACAAAAACCACAAACAAATAATTGTGATCTTTCTACATAGCTGATTGATATGTCAAGCTACAGATCATTTAACTGAAGTAGAAGTGCAATCTTAAGTTAATCACGATGTCTATAAGGTTAACTGAGCTTCGAGTGTCTACAACATTTTCCTTGAGAAAGTGCAATTTACTGAGACAACTACAGCAACAGCAAGTTATGTTTCATTTTTTTTAAATGAAAGTTTATAAAATAAAAAAGAGAGACAGACAATAGCATATACTTTTTTTGATTTCTTTAAAAAAAATTGGATAAAAAAAATTACTTGAGAAGTTGTTAAGTAGTGATTTTTTTTATTGTTAAGTAGTGATTTTTTTTTTTAAATGTTTCATAAAAAAAAAGTTCAGATTTAATTTTTAAAAAATAAGTATATAAAAGAAAAAAAGAGTGACGGACAATAGCATGTATTTCTTTTAATTTTTTTATGGCTTAGTAATATATTTGAGATGTTTGTTAGTAGTGATTTTTTTTAAAAAAAGTTAAGAATTTTTATTTAAAAATATATATTTTTTATAATTTTATCATATTTGGCCTTACATCATTTACATTTGAGGTAAACTTAACAATTATGTATTAATAAACATACATTAAATTGTAAAAAAAAAAAAAAATCCGTCGGTAATCCGTCGTTAATCCGTCGCTAATCCGTCGCTAAAAGAAATTGAAATAATATATTTTTATAATTTTAATTATATAGCGACGAAATGCATCCGTCGGTAAAATTTTTTTCCAATCCCTCGTTATTCCCTCGCTAATCCGTCGGTAATGAATAAGAAATAATATTTATTTATTTTTTACTTTATATAGCGACGGAATTTATCCGTCGTTATATTATTTTCAAAATTCCGTCGTTAATCCGTCGCTAAATGAAAATAAAATATTTTTTTTTTTATTTTTTTAATTCTATAGCGACGAAATACACCCGTCGGTAAAAAAAATTGCAATCCCTCGTTAATCCGTCGGTAAACCGTCGGTAAAAAGAGGGGCAATTTTTTGGCGCCAATTTTGCGACGAAATAGTAAGGAAATATTGTCCGTCGTTAAATTCGTCGTTAAATTCATCGTTAAAGTTGTCGTTTTCAGCTTTTTATTTTTTATTTTTTATCCCTCACTAATCCCTCACTAATCCGTCGCTATTAGCGACGAAATTGTGTCCGTCGCTAAAATCCGTCGCTAAATGACAGTTTTCTTGTAGTGGGTTCACAATTTGGGGCGACCAGATTATTAATAAGGCCTGTCCTATTGCTACAAGCAGTCAACGTGTATGGATTATATGTTCAACTATTGCCAAAGTTGAACCAAATGGTCTGTTTCTTAATTTGCTTAACCAATTATTGTTATGTGTTAATCTGTGCTCTTACATGAATGCATCTTTATTTTTTTACTCCCACTATGCGCAGGGAGTCTTGCTATATCCTCAAGCAGTGCTACGTCTTTGTATAATGACAGTGCAATACCTGAGATTCAGCAATTCATAGAGCTGTAAGATATTCATAACTTAAACTTCAATATTTTCTCTATGAATACTTTGCTAATAATATACAAACTCACCCAATTAAAATTTTCTAGACTTGGACCTAGGGAAGGTGATGGAGGCATAGGCAACATTCCAATGAATTCAACCTTCGTCTCCAAGGAAGAATATGACAAAAACAAAATGCTCATACACGATGTCAATGCTCTTTTGCTCAATTGTGAACAAATGGTTAATTTTACTTTTGATATATATAATGTACATTTTTGATTCTTTATAACAGCTATAAATTAATAAGCATATAATTCTGTACTTGGTATCTAGCAGAAGACTCCATTATATGTGTATGCAAGTATGTCAAGCATATATGAAGTGAACGGATGGAAGTACAACTCTTGCACATCATGTAAGAAAAAACTACATATAAAGGATGGGAAGTTACACTGTGAGGAATGTAATAGCTATGAAATGTATCCATTGATAAGGTTATATTCAAAATGTTATGTTTATCAATATTATCTAAAATAATTTTCATCCTCAAGATGCCTAATACATTTGATAATTGTCTAGGTATCGCGTAGAAGCTCAACTTCATGATGGGACTGACTCCTTAAAATGTGTCCTATTTGATCGTGAAATGGAAAAGCTTATGCATATGAAAGCTACAGATTTGGCTCAGATAGTTGATGAGGTTGTGATTAAATATTTACAAAAGATGAATATGTGCTTAATAATTTTTATTATTTCTTTTCGATCCTGTTCTTTCTTTGATACTCTAAGGAGGGTTATGCAGAACCTTTACCAAGGCAACTAAGTCAGCTTATAGGCAAGTGTCATATATTCCAGCTAGAATTAAATGAGATGAGCAGAGGCACTAGCAATGAGAACTTCACAGTGAAGAAAGTTTTGTTTGAGAATGCTATATGTGATCCGGCTATAGTTAAGGTAAATTTGTTGATTATTTAGAGACCAAAATGTTTTCTCAATTATAGATCGATAAATAAAACTGATACCTGATGTCTATATATACAGGAGAGTAATATGGTGTCGGAATCAGAGTCATCTTCAATTTGTGTGAAAACACCCCATCTCCTTGAAAAAAGGAATGCACAGAGGATAAGGTTAGTTTATGTAATTAAAATGAAATTGATCTCTGCTCTTTCTGCAAATATACTAACAATTACATTTCTATTCAATTTATAGTGAAAAGTCAAGTGAAGGAGCAACTCATGGATCAAGTGGACAAGGTGGAAAAGGCAAGGATAGTGTTGGAATGAAGAAAGCGAGACGAACCCTAGAATTGAAATAATTTCTAGCTCTGTTTATGTTTTAATTATCGAACAAATGCATGTAATAAAGCCATGGAATTGGCTGGGAGTTCTTTTGCTTTTGGACAAGTTATCCTTTCAATTAGAGATTTTTATGTTTGTTAAGTACTAAGCTGTTTAATGATAATTTGGATTTTTTGGATGATGTTTATAGCTTAATTAGGTAGTTGATTGTTTTATTATATTTTTTACAAACTAACAAATGTGATTACTTTTGACTTTGCAAACCTTTGTGGTTCAAGAGAAAGATTTGTAACTAAATTTCAGTCAATGATAATATAATGAAAAATGTTGTAATGAGGGAATGATTAAAGGAAAAAACACATGTAATTTAGCATGCGAAAATGTCGAAGCTCAAATTCTAATTTATTAAATGACTATAATGTAAAATATTTAAATGCAAAAGGTGTAATAATTTCCATTTACTATACTTTTTTTGAAAATGACACTATGAAAGATAGATTCTCGGATGCTAGAACTTCTTAGATTTAAATAATTGCTCTTGGTTATGTGCTTTGCTGTAGTATGGATGTATTGTATATTTAAACTCTGACAATTGACCAGTATAGAGGTTATTTTGATAGATCATCGAGTTTAAAATAAGTGAATAGATATTGGACGTGAGACTTAAAATTAACATTTGTAATGTAAAATTGGAAAAACAATATATTACGAATTAAAACTGCTTCCGTTTTGTTTAAATTTACCGGTAAAAAGTCAAGATGCCGCTTGCTATTTAAGGATTCAAGCAAATTAAATTGTTAAATTGGGAAGCATAGAAAATGACATTGCGTATTTAAAGACGACATTGAAAGAGTATGAACTTCAGGTGTTCCAAATTTGTGTGAAATTTTTTTTTTTGAATAGAAATAGTAACTTCTGATATGAGAATACAAAGTGAATTATTTATGTATTTTAAATTATCAAATTATTTATGACTCAATTCAATGCACAATATACCTTTGTAGTAATGTTTGATAATGAATGACTTATATGCATGTATGGAATGAAAGGTCTCAGGTTATTGCATAGTTTGCATCTTTAAGATAAAAATAATTCAGTTCACTGAACAGAGTTCACTATAACAGAAATAGATGTTTGCATAATAGATTTTCAAACTCCTAAATATAGAGGAATATCAACATGACAAAGAAAAGATTGCATGAGGATTTGCAAAATCAATCTGCTATCAACATGACAAAGAAAAGATTGCATGAGGATTTGCAAAACCAATCTGCTTTGTTAGGTGAATTTTAATTTCAAAAGTACTAATTTCACACATCTATTATGAGAAGTTAATATTTTTTCTAATCTGTTTTCCCCTTCTCATATTTCACCGGTGATAGGTTTCCTATCAAAAGAGGAAGCTAGGAGAAATCGTGCACGTAGGAAAATCGTGTTAGATTGGCAAAGGAAAAGGACAACATGTAATGTGATTTCTTGCCTTCAAAATAACTTCAATTGCCTCCTACCATGTCTCCCTTGAGTTTAGAAACACTCATTTCACACATCTATTCTGAAAAGTTAATATTTTTTCTAATCTGTTTTCCCCTTCTCATATTTCACCAGTGGTAGGTTTCATTTCAAAAGAGGAAGCTAGGAGAAATCGTGCACGCAGGAAAATCATGTTAGATTGGCAAAGAAAAAAGACAACATGTAATAAGATTGATTTAGCTGGAATCGGTAAGTAAATTAAATATGTTATACCTTTACCTATTTCCTGACTTCAAAATAACTTCATATGTCTGCTGCCATGCCTCCCTTGAATTTATTACATTTTTAAATTTACCTTGCTGCATTATTTGTTTTGTATTTCCAAGGTTTACTGTAATGTGATTTCTCACCTTCAAAATAACTTCAATTGCCTGCTACCATGTCTCCCTTGAGTTTAGAAATACTCTTTTCACACATCTATTCTGAAAAGTTAATATTTTTTCTAATCTGTTTTCCTCTTCTCATATTTCACCAGTGGTAGGTTTCATTTCAAAAGAGGAAGCTAGGAGAAATCGTGCACATAGGAAAATCATGTTAGACTGGCAAAGAAAAAAGACAACATGTAATAAGATTGATTTAGCTGGAATCGGTAAGTAAATTAAATACGTTATACCTTTACCTATTTCCTGACTTTCAAATAACTTCATATGTCTGCTGCCATGCCTCCCTTGAATTTATTACATTTCTCCATTTACCTTGCTGCAAGTAAAACACAGAGATACTTATTTGTTTTGTATTTCCAAGGTTTACTTCATCAAGAAGCAACAATTGAATCCTCCAAGACAGAAAACATTTCAAAAAGAAGAAAATTAATTGTTTCTTATGATCAGAGCACATTAAGATCAGGATCAACTTCTTGCAGTATTCATATGTCAGGTATTATAAATGTAATTAGTTTTAATTTGATTAACAATTTCTTATGAGATTTTATGCTGCAAAATAAATGTTTGCTCCTAGGTCCAATGAAACAACTATATGCAAAGCAAAGGCGGCTAGAGCGGAAAAATGAGTTAGCGCTTCAACGTCAACGTCATACACATGTTCCAGACATTATGAATCAGGATATACAAATTGTCAGAAAGCACAGTTTCCGAGCTAGAGGCAAGGATTAGAAACTACACTTCATTTGAGTCCAATATTTATTGTTATATTTATTATTGTGTGTTCTTTTTCATGCAGATAAGTATTCTGCAGAAGTTTCATATTATGGTATCCTTCAGTATACCTGCAAGTATTGTCATGCAATATTTTGGGGAGAAGAACGTGTGAAGAAAAATTCAAACAAAGCATATCCAATTTATGGTCTTTGTTGTATGAATGGGAAGATTGAACTTAGTAAAAGACGGCATCCACCTGAACCACTCAAGTCATTGTTAAATGGAAATAAAGGAGTTATATCTACAAAATTTCTAGATAATATTCGAGCATACAATTCAATGTTTTCAATGACTTCTATGGGGGGGAAAGTAGACAGTTCGATCAACAACCATGGTTCCGTTTACACATACAAAATCAATGGGCAAAACTATCATCGAATAGGATCATTGCTGCCTCAAGAAGGTAATTCGGCAAGTTTTTTGCAACTGTATGTCTATGATACAGAAAATGAAGTTCGTAATCGCTTGAATGCTGTGAATCAATGCGAGGTCAATGAAGAATTATCCCCTGATATTACTGCCCAATTAATTGATATGCTCAATTATCACAATGAATTAGTCAAAGTTTTCAGGTCTGCGCGCGATTGGTTCAGGGAAAACCCGGTGGGAAATTTGTCTATAAAGTTATTAAAGAAAAGAGGCAATAAACATCGGCAATATTCAGTGCCTACAGCATCAGAAATTGCAATGTTGATGGTTGGAGATATGGAAAGTACAAATGGAGAAAGGGATTTGATAGTCCAAGGGACCGATGGAGTTTTGAAAAGAATAAGTGATCTTCATCCACTATTTATGGCGTTGCAATATCCCATTCTTTTTCCTTATGGCGAGGATGGTTTCCATCTAGAAATTCCTTACGTTCGTAACACAGGGTCTAGAAGAACAAAGCGAAAGCATGTAACTGCCAGAGAATACTATTCATATGTGTTGCAACAAAGGAATAATGAAGGACAAACTTTACAATGTGCTGGGAGACTTTATCAACAGTTCATTGTGGATTGCTATACTCAGGTTGAACAACAAAGGCTCCGGTGGCTGCGGAAAAATCAAGGCAATTTACGGACAGATCTATATAGAAATGTATATGATGCTATTCGAAATGGGGATTCAGATTCCAAAAATGTTGGCATGCGTACTATTTTGCCTTCTTCATTTACAGGGAGTCCACGATATATGGTACAAAATTATCAAGATGCCATGGCAATATGTCGCGTATATGGAAACCCCGATTATTTTATTACGTTTACGGCAAACCCTAACTGGAAAGAAATAAGTGAATTATTAACTGAATTGGGTGGTCAGAAAGCTGAAAATAGGCCAGATATAGAGACAAGGATTTTTCGCCTTAAACTGAACGAGATGATTCATGATATTACGCGCAATGAAATCTTTGGAAAAATTGAAGCAGGTAATACTTCTTTTGTCTCATAAATTTACTGCATTAAATTATAATTAACTTGGTATATTTTTGGGAAAATTGAAGCAGGTAATATTTCTTTTGTCTCATGAATTTACTGCATTAAATTATAATTGACTTGGTATATTTTTAACTGTCGCATGTACAAACAGTGTTGTACACAATTGAATTTCAGAAACGGGGTTTGCCCCATGCACATATTATTTTCTGGGTTGATAAGGCGGCAAAAATAAATTCAGCTGAACAGTTGGACTCGGTAATTTCGGCAGAAATACCTGATGCATCGATAGATCCAATAGGCCATGATGCTGTTGCGCAGTTCATGATGCACGGCCCATGTGGTTGTGCAAATCCAAGTTCCCCCTGCATGATTGATGGTATATAAATGATTATATACTTTTTAAATTAATATATCTAATAGTATTAAAATTTAACTAAAGTTTTCCACATTTACAGGAGTTTGCTCAAAAAAATTTCCCAAGGCATTTCAAAACCGCACAACAGTTGATGAAAATGGCTATTCAGTATATAGAAGACGTGAGACGAGGATTACAGTTGAAAAGAACGGTGTCAAACTTGACAACAGACATGTCGCTGCCTATAACAGATACTTATTGGTAAAATATCAAAGCCATATCAATGTTGAAGCGTGCAACAAATCAAAGGCAATCAAGTATCTTTTTAAATATGTTACTAAAGGCCCTGATAGAAGCACAATTGTGATTGCAAATTCATCTGATTGTAACTCTCATAATTCAAATATGACATCAGAGATGAATGACGAAATAAAGACATTTCTCGATTGTCGATATATCTCAGCATGTGAAGCTGTATGGAGATTATATGAGTTCCCTATTCATTATAGAAGGCCAGCAGTTGAAAGACTATGTTATCACTTAGAGAATGAGCAGATGTTAATTTTTAAAGACGATGACCCATTGCCAAGAGTTGTTAATACTGAAAAAGCCAGAAAGACAATGTTTACGGAATGGATGGAGACTAATAAAATCGATAATGACGCAAAGTCTTTGACGTACGCTGAATTCCCTACAAAGTATGTTTGGAAAAAAGGAACGTTAACATGGAAAAAACGTCAATCTGGAAGAAGTATAGGGCGTCTCACTTATGCACATCCAAGCTCAGGTGAAAGGTACTATTTGAGATTGCTTTTAAATGTTGTCAAGGGATGTGAAAGTTATACGGATATCAAAGAGGTAGATGGCGTAATATATCCAACTATGAAAATGGCGTGTTACGCCCGTGGGCTCTTGGAAGATGATAGTGAGTGGCACGAAGCAATAAATGAAGCGAGCCATTGGGCCAGCGGACCCCAACTTAGAGATTTATTCCTAACAATTCTTTTGTTCTGTGAGGTTTCAGACGCTGGAAAGTTTTGGGAATATAACTGGCAGAAAATAAGTGACGATATCTTGAGAATACGACGAAGAATATTGAGACTGCCTTCCTTAATTCTTGGTGAAGAGGAGATAAAGAATTTGACACTTGCAGAATTGCAGAAGTCATTGGTAAAAAATGGAAGATCATTAGAAGATATTCAAGGGATGCCATTACCTGATAAACGTTTATTGGACCAATTGAAAAATAGACTTTTAATGGAAGAACAAAATTATAATGCGACACAACTTCAGGAGGAGCATCAAGTCTTGAAAAGCTCCCTAAATGTGGAACAGCTGACAATCTATGAAAAAGTTATTGCCGCAGTTGAACAGAAACAGTCAAAGGTGTTTTTCCTTTACGGATACGGAGGAACAGGGAAAACTTATGTATACAAGGCTATTATGAACAAGTTAAGATCAGAATCCAAAATTGTTCTTGCAGTTGCTTCGTCAGGTAATTTAATATTTGACTCATCATAGTCTCAATTAAATTTAAAAAATGTATATTATCTGCATATGAATAAGCATTAAAATATTTCCATTTTGCTTCTACCATTGAAACAGGAATAGCTTCTTTATTGCTCCCAGGTGGCCGTACAGCGCATAGCCGATTTAGAATACCTCTTACTCTAGATGAAAACTCAACTTGCCCTATAAAACAGGGAACACAACTTGCAGAGTTGATTCAAAAGGCGAGTTTGATTATTTGGGATGAAGCACCAATGGACTCCAAATATGCTTTCGAGGCTGTTGATAAAACACTTAAAGATATTATGAGAGATTCTCCTATGTTTGATTCAGATAAACCTTTTGGGGGTAAAATTGTCCTTTTGGGTGGTGACTTCAGACAAATTCTTCCGGTGATACCTGGAGGTACAAGGGGTGATGTTGTCTCAGCTTCGTTAAATAACTCTTATCTATGGAGTTATTGTGAGATTTGTTCCTTGACACAAAATATGCGTTTACAGAGAATTAATGACGATAATCATGGCAACAATATAAATTTGGAGGACTTCTCAAAATGGATTTTGCGTGTAGGTAATGGTCAAAAACAGGCGAAAACGAGGGGGGATGAAGACGAGGCTGAATGGATTAAAATTCCTGAAGAAATACAGTTAATTCCAGGTGATAATCCGATCGAAGACATATTTCAATCAACTTATCCAGATTTTGATGCCAAAAAATTTGATATTGATTATTTAACGAATCGAGGAATTTTAACCCCAAGGAATGAAGTGGTTGATGAAATAAATTCATTTATCATGAATTTAGTGAATGGTGAGAGGAAAGAATATTTTAGTTACGATACCATCGATAAGTCGGGTGAAAATGCAAGCAATCATGATATGCTATATCCAGTTGAATTTTTGAATAGCTTAAAGTTTCCAGGCATACCAAATCATTGTTTAGAGCTTAAAGTTGGAGTGCCAGTTATGCTTCTACGAAATGTCAATCCAAGTCAGGGACTATGCAACGGAACAAGACTTATTGTCACACAGCTTGGCAAAAGAGTTATTGAAGGCACTATTATTTCTGGATCACATATTGGGGACAAAGTCATGATTCCTAGGATTACTTTAACAGGGTCAGAAGGAAAAGTCCCATTTCTTTTAAAAAGAAGACAGTTCCCGGTACGAGTTTGTTATGCAATGACTATAAACAAAAGTCAGGGACAGACTTTGGCAAATGTAGGTTTGTACTTGCCCCATCCCGTCTTTAGCCATGGACAATTGTATGTAGCTATATCTAGAGTGAAAACCCCAACTGGTCTTAAAATTCTTACGCTCGAAAGCGACGATGAATTCAAAGGCTGGACAAAAAATGTAGTGTACCACGAGATATTTAATAAATTATATTAGTCTGATTTTGGATCCCTTCAATTTTAGGGAAAATTATATTGGCCAAACACATCATCTCTCTATATGCAGAAAACATATTTTTTTTATATACAACAATAGCATATAACCACTCATAACAGTAAAATAAGTAAATTCCATTTTGACCTTTGACGTAATTCGAACGCTGGTTAAACGATACTAATAACAGATTACTTCATGCGAAATAAATAAAGAGTACTGAAATAAACATCCATGATTTATAAATACTTTATGTATATGGATTTATACACAACTACTCCCCCCGTCCCACAAAAATATGCATAAATTGAGATGGAAAAAGAAGTATTTTATTTACAGAAATGTAAACAACCTATTCATGAATTTATCGATTAAATATGCAAAAATTCGTGACTCTTTAGAATCAAATTAAACCAAATCACATCTAAAATAATAAATTACGTAGTGGGTTATGAGAATTAATACCTATAAATTCGGAAAATTATTGCTTCTGCAACACCTCTATGAACTAATTTCCCGAAAGGAATAATTAAATATTAAATTGAAATTTAATTCTCCAATATCAACACATATGAGACATAATGAACTTCTACCTCAACAGATCTTCAATCGGCTGAAGTATTAAACACTATGGAAAGCTTTAATGTCAATTGATCTGGTTGAATTTGGAAGAGTTAGGTTTGGGGAAGATACTGAATTTTTACACACAATTGAAATGAGATGATGGTCTGACTGTCTGAGCTTAGGTACGACCTAATTTGGTTTAATATCCATGTGAAAATTTACTTTATACACCCTTAATAATCATCTATTTACAAAAATACACCACACCTCATTTAATTACCAAAAAAAGTGAATGTAAAAAAATAACCGTGCAAAGCACGGGCACTTAACTAGTTATATAAATAATCATAAGATATTTTTAAGAGCTCCTTTCTAGAAAAAAATGTTTTATAATAAAGATTTTTTTACTAACTCCACAATAGCAAAAATAAACATAAAGAGCTCCAGTAAGGCATTATTTTTGTTAAATGAGCTACTCTTTAGCAAAAATTTAGCAAAAAGCTCTTTAAGTACTTTGACAATTAGGGGGGTAAATGGTTCGTTTTGGTTTGATTTAAGCCAAGTTACGGATCGAACCAATAGACATCGATTTGAAAAAATCTCAAATTGAAATGAATCGAACCATGAAAAAATTCGAACTGAACTGAATCGAACCAAACTGCCATGGTTTGGTTCAGTTTAGTTCGAACCGCAGTTTGATTTTACGGATTGAACCGCGGTTTAAAACATAAAAGATATGCATATCTACGGTTAATATTAAACTGTTTGGTGATTTGATTTATCGATTCGGATTGGTGGTTTGGCATTGTGGTCTCAAACCGTGGTTTGAGGGTCCAGACCGCAGACCAAATCAAATCACACGCTTTGACAATTTTTGAAAACGAACCAAATCAAATCAAACCAAATCAATATTGCTTAAAAATCGAATTAAATCACATGATTTGATTTTGTTCGATTTCGAAAAGCGATTTGAAACGAATCACTTGTACCCCTATTAAAAAATACCTCTTCTTAACTCTTTAGAAGAGGCTAAAATCTGGGGAGAAACGCGTTTCTCCATAACTTATGGAGAAATGGGGCCCGACTTGTCGCGCGACAATGCAGGCCAAGGCTTCTGGATATCCAGAAGCTTCTGAAAGTGATATCCAGAAACCTTCAAAATGAATATCCAGAAACTTTCAAAATGTTTCTGGATATTCATTTGATGGTTTCTGGATATACATTTGAAGGTTTCTGGATATCCAGAAACCTTCAATAAGCAATTTCTGATTTTGGCCTTGGATTTGACTTCAAATCTATTTTTTCTGGATATCCGTCCCAAAGGCTTCTGGATATCCGTTCCAAAGCTTCTGGATATCAAGAACCCTTTGAGACTGATATCCAGATTTTTTTTTTCTGGTTATCAAACGCAAAGCTTCTGGCTATTAAAAACACATCTCTCCATAGTTATGGAGAAACGCATTTCTCTACTTACTCTTAGAAAAGTGAGTTACGAAAAAGCTCTCCATCCAAAAATATTTGTATTATGAACAGTCACACATATTAAAATATGTAATTAATACTCCCTCCGTTCCACGCGAAAGGGCAATTTTGCCTCCTAGCACGGAAATTAAGAAATGAGTAGGGAAAGTGATATAAGAAAGAGAAAAAGGTTAAATGTTCTGAGTATGAAAAATTAAATAGGAGAGAGAATGAGTGGGAGGAATAGTTAGGAGAGAGAATGTTATGAGTGTAAAAATAAAGTAGGAGAGAGAATGAGTGGGGTAGGAAGAGTATAAAAATAATAAAAACTTTCCATTTTTGGATTATGCCCTTTTAAATGGGACGCTCAAAAAGGAAATTTGTACCCTTTCGAGCGAGACGGAGGGAGTAAGTATTATATTCATAAGTAGGGATATACTTAATAAGTAATGGTAAAAATGTATAGGTGATAGTAAAAGCAATAATTATTTTCTTATTATCCTTAGATATATATTTATTTTCACTTGGTGACATTATGAAAAATGAAAGGGTATTGTAAGAAATGGAAAATAAAATATCCGAATAGTTTATCCTACTTTTTTCCGGTGTTTTAATAAGCGCTAGGCGAATGCTAGGCGGCGGAATCGGACCTAGCGCCTAAGGGCCTAAGTGGGGCCGAGAAATTAGACAAATTTTAAATATATTTCATAAATTTATATATATATCTAAAAAATAGTGCCACTTATTTTTATTATTTGTCAAAAATAAATAATATTTTTATACAAAATAAAAAATCTAATATTAAGATGCTATTTATTTGTCAAAAATAAAAAAAAAATTAGCCTTGGTTGTGGCCTTGCCTTGGCTCGGTCGTGGCCTTGCCTTGGCTGGGCCGTGGCCTTGCCTTGGCTGGCCTTGAGGATATCCCACGATTCCCACATCGAAAGCAAATGAAAGTAAATGGCCGTGTTAGCTCGGCGCCTTGGCCTTTGCCACGGCCTTGGCTGGCCTTGAGGATATTTTAATTGTTAGCTCGGCGCCTTGGCCTTTGCTTGGCCGATTTACAAAATGGCGCTGCGTTTGGTTACTGCCCAGCGCCTAAGCGGCTGCGTTTTAGAACACTGCTTTTTTCGTCTTTAGTTAGAATAATTTGAGCAATAATTTAACTTACTTTTGTATATTCTAATGAGCAATAAAAAAACTCTTTAAATATTACAAAAAACTATTTTTTTTTTTTTGCTTTTATCTGTCAAATAATTGATAAATGCATTTATCAGTTATTTTAAATGAAAAGACAAAAAGTAGATAAAATATATATATATATTAAAAAAAAAGTAGTTTTTTTAATATCACAACTTACATATTTTTTTTTTTTTGTAAATAGCATATTTTTGAGTTAGTTTTTCATTAGAATGATTGAAATTAACCTAAATTATAATTCAAACTTGATTCAAATTAACAACGAAAAGAAGGGCTAACTTTGAAGGATAAAAAAAATACCTTGCAAGAAATGGAGCAGAAAATGAAAGGGTATTGCAAGCTCCTACCACAGACGATACACACGTTGCCTGAACATTTAGCATGTTTCTGTTGGAAATCAAATTATTGCACCACAGATTAAATTAACAATTTAATTAATAGTAGGAAATTTATTGATCAAGTCAAGAACGTATCAATTAAGCCAATAGCAAAACCGAAAGCAATGGAACAGGATCAGGAAAACAGAACAGAAACAAGTAAACAATTGATTAGAAAACTTATCGTGATTTGATCGAGTCGCCTTAGGAAGACTGTCCTAAGAGAAAATATTGCCCCCAATTGGTGCAACTCAGGTATAGGCAAATTTCTCCGAGGATAAAACGATCACGGATTACATACCACAAAGCAGCACACAGGTAGGTAATCACCGGCGGTCCTATCTCAGTCGCCTTGAATCTCACGAACAAATCTCTATGAACGGGAGTAATCGAAACAATGAAAGGAAGCAAGAGAATTGTTTTTCTCTTCAATCTCTCATAGAAAACTCGGCTGGGAGAAAAGGAGTATTTATATGTATGGTATATTAGGGTTTTAAGCCTTAAAAAGACCAAAAACCTGATACAATTCGGCTCAGGAAAACACCAGATTCGTCACTAGCGCGGCCGCCTTCGAGGCTTGCGCGACCGCGCTAGTCACCAGAAAGTTTTGCTGAGCTTAAGACAACCAAGCGCGGCCGCCCTTGGCATGAGCGCGGTCGCCCTCCTTGCCAGAAACTCAAACGCGTTTTTCCTTTGCCAAATTCAGTCCAAACACAACAACACAACTATGTCATAGATCTATGGACTTCCTTACCACAAATATCAAATATTCCAACAATCCCCCACAAGTTCATAGAAATATGACGTGTACAGATTGTCCATTGCCATGCTTTCAATAATGGTACCTTCCGGCTTGAACCACTACCTATGTTATCCAACGCAAACCTCCACAGGACCAGATGAACGGGTGTCTTGAATCTGATGCCTTTGGATGTAGAGGCCTTTACTGGTAACAAACACGACAAAAGCTATGATAGGCCCTCTATCGAACACTTGACGCTTATAAGCCATACGTCCCGATCCTCTATCATGAGTGCTTTCAAGGAATAACCCAAATTCCTCTAGTTGCGGCCAACAACAACACTCACTTAGCTGGGCATCTCAGAAGATGTACTGCTAGCATCTTGTCTAAAAGACTTGATCCCATTCAAAGTTCCAAACTTTTACTATATTAGCAAAGAACGAGCACCTCTAGGCTATTCGGGGATAGACTCGGACATGTAACATGTCAATCTATTATTAAGTGCTCCGACTCACCCTACGGCTTGTTATTACCACATTGAATTTCCTTTGTGGGATCTCCACTCAGTGGGATTGGGTTGCCACTGCGTTTAAATCAGACGGGGTTCACCCCATCCCCAACCTAGATTTTTGAACTAGAGCAAATTCTAGCCCTTTGGTTAAAGGATCACCGTGTTATCCTTGGTACCAACATAATCAACACTATCACCTTCCGAGACACTAAATCCCTTATAGATTTTAATCTAACTTGGATGTGCCTCCTAGTTTTACGGTTGTACTTGACACTTTTCGCTTCTCAATTGTGGTAGTGTTGTCACAATGTACAGAGATAACAGCAGGCTTATCGACCATGGGCAACTCGGACATAAGTCCTCGAAGCCATTCAGCTTCCAATCCAGTAGTGTCAAGGGCAACTAATTCGGCCTCAAATGTAGACCTAGACAACAGAGTTTGTTTGGTCGACCTCCAAGCGACTGCAGCTCCGCCTAAGGTGAAAACATACCCCGCACAGCCATAACTCCCGGAGTTATAGGCAATCCAGCTTGCATCACTATATCCTTCAAGAACAGAAGGATATCTCCCGTAATGCAGCCCAAGGGAAATCGTTCCCTTCAAATACTTGAGAACTCTATCAAGAGCTTCCCAATGTGCTTTACTTGGACATTGAGTATATCTAGCCAACCTAGTAACCGAGTAGGATATATCCGGTCTAGTACAGTTGGCAAGATACATCAAACTTCCAATAATTTGAGAATATCTCAACTGAGCCATCGGTACTCCACTTTCATTCTTAGTAAGAGCATATGAAGGGTCATATGTAGTCTTAGCTACCTTGCAATTCTTATAACCAAATTTCTCAATTACACTTTCGGTATAATGAGATTGCGATATGATTATGCCACTAGTTGAACGAGTCAACTTAAGGCCAAGAATCACACTAGCTACTCCCATATCTTTCATCTCAAACTTACTTTTCAAGAATTCCTTAGTAGTATTAATTATCCTCATATCTGTTCCAAACAACAGAATATCATCGACATACAGACATAAGACAATACTACTATCACCAATACTTTTGCTATAAACACACTTATCAAACTCATTAGTAACAAAGCCAAACGATGAGACAATTTTATCAAATTTCTCATGCCATTGCTTAGGGGCTTGTTTAAGTCCATACAAGGACTTAACAAGTTTACAAACCTTTCTCTCATTGCCAGGGGCCTCAAAACCTTCAGGTTGATCCATATAAATTTCTTCCTCTAGATCGCCATGCAAGAAAGCGGTCTTAACATCCATCTGATGGATAGGAAGATCATATACAGAGGCCAATGCGATAAGCATTCGGATTGTAGTCATTCTAGCAACTGGCGAATAGGTATCGAAATAGTCTATTCCCTCCATTTGCTTGAATCCCTTAGCCACTAACCTAGCCTTAAACTTGTCAACGGTTCCATCCGGTTTCAGTTTCCTTTTGAAGACCTACTTACATCCTATCGTGCTACAACCAGGAGGGAGATCGACCAATTCCCATGTCCCATTAGAGACAATAGAATCCATCTCACTCTTAACAGCATCCTTCCACTGCTTGGCATCAGAAGTAGCCATAGCAGCTTTGAAGGTTAGAGGATCACCCTCGACATTGTAAGTGATGAAATCACTTCCAAAATCCTTGGTAGTCCTTGCCCGTTTGCTCCTTCTTGGTTCAATCTCATCGTCAGAATGAGTTGCACTGGAATCAACCCCCACATTTGTCAGCTCCTCTACTTGAGCAGGAATGGAATTAGGGATGGGGTTAGATTCCTTAGGAAGTCCGTCCTTCATAGGAGACACATCCTCAAAAAATGTAGCATCACATAACTCAACTATAGAGTTCACATCTATGCCAGAAATTTCAGATTTTATAATAAGAAATCTCAATGCATAACTTGTTTCAGAATAACCTATAAAGATAGCATCAACAGTTTTAGGTCCAAGCTTTTTCCTTTTATGTGCGGGTACAAGTACCTTTGCAAGACACCCCCACACTTTTAAGTGTTTCAAGCTAGCCTGTCGACCTCTCCAAAGTTCAAACGGACTTTCCTTTCTATGTTTAGGAGGGACTCTATTCAGAATATGGCAAGCCGTATTCAAAGCCTCTCCCCACATATATTTGGGCCCGTAACTTATGAGCAAACCTGTTAATCATATCAGTAAGGGTTCTATTCTTACGTTCTGCAACACCATTTGATTGAGGGGTGTAGGGAGGAGTCTCTTCATGTACAATTCCGTTTTCTTGACAATAATACATGAAGGGGTTAGACTCATATTCACCTCCTCTATCAGATCTTAACCGTTTAAGTTTCTTGCCTGTTTGTGTTTCTGCTTCATTCTTAAATATAATGAATTTATCCAATGCTTCATCCTTAGAATTAAGCAAATAAACATAACAGTATTTACTAGCATCATCAATAAAGGTGAGAAAGTATTTCTTTTTGTCTTTGGTCAACACGCCATTAAATTCACAAATATCAGTATGAACTAAATCTAGAATTTCAGAATTTCTCACAACCGACTTAAACGGACCTTTTGTAGATTTAGCTTCAACACATACATGACACTTAGAATTCTTATCAATAGCATGTTTAGGAATAATATCTAAATTCATCATTCTTTTCACAGAATCATAGTTAATATGTCCTAAACGACCATGCCAAACATTTGAAGATTCAATGGAATAATAAACAGGATAATTAATAGAACTAAAATTATTGTGCGAACAAACATCAGTTTCAACTCTAATTTTAAATAAACCATCCGAGGAATAACCTTTCCCCACAAAACTACCAGAATCCAAAATTATGACCTTATTACACTTAAATGAAATCTCAAATCCTTCCCTAACTAGACTAGAACCACTAATAATGTTGCGACGAATATCAGGAACGTGATACACTCGATGCAAGGTAAGAATGCGCCCATTAGGAAACCTCAGGTCCACGCGTCCAGTTCCAAGCACCTTTGCAGCACTAGAGTTCCCCATCGTCACTGATCTACCACGCTCGAGCCGGTAAGACACAAATAGCAATTTATCAAAGACAAACGTGCACATTTGCCCCCAATGTCAACTAGCCACTCGTTGGGTTCATAGACAATAAAGATTTCAGGATAAGAAGTTACATACTTTGTAACATTGCAGGTCGGATCGTCAACTCCAGTGCGTCAGAGTCGGGATCATCATAATCCTTCAGACCCAACACCATGTTGACGACGGGATGGTCATCGGCGAGAGGCTTGTGGTCCTTTTCCTTTCTTGGACGGGCGGATCCACTAGAAAAGTGTCCACCTTCTCCACAATTCCGACGGATTCTGTTTTGCTCTTGGCTTTCTAAAGTTATTTTTCTTAACTTTAAGTTTATCATGGTTTTCTTTATCCTTAGAGTGAGTTTTCACACCTTTTCCCTTAAACTTGCTTTTACCGGTTATCATATTAGCGGCGGCCTCCACAGTACGCTAGGTTGGTTACCAGTATGCACCTCCCGAATCGCAATTGCATTCATCAATTCATTGAGTGACAAGCTTCCAAGACGATGCTTGAGGGTCATACCGAATTCCCCCAAGATCGAGGAAACTTCTCAATGATAGCCATGACAGCGAACTTGTCAGGAAGTACCATGTCAGCATCCTTGAGTGATTGCAAAATGATTTGGAGTTCGTGCACTTGATCGGTAACCGACTTTCCCTCACTCATGTGATAATTCAGGAACTTTTCCACTTGGTACTTTTCCACACCGGAGTCATCGGTGCTTTGTACTTCTTGGAAAGCGAGTCCCACGGTGATGCAAAGGTGAGAGGAGCAGAGCAATAAACATCAAAGAGTGCATTCGACAAAGGCTGACCCAGGAATGCATCCTCGAACAACATCATCCTGCTCCTTCCACAGCTTTAACAGCGGCCACATTAACTGGATCATCACCATTCGTAGCGGGACATTTGGATGTCGGCATACCGAGGACATGCCCTTAATTGACGGCCCGGATCTTCATGCGTTCAGACCAACGCTTGAAGTTCTTGCCACCAAACTTCTCCGGAAGATCGGAGGTGTCAACTAGGGACTTAAAGGGATAGCTAGAGGAACCACCAGACATGATCAAATAAAACTATTTTCTCTTAGACTGTTGGAAATCAAATTATTGCACCACAGATTAAATTAACAATTTAATCAACAGTAGGGAATTTATTGATCAAGTCAAGAACGTACCAATTAAGTCAATAGCAAAACCGAAAGCAATGGAACAGGATCAGGAAAACAGAACAGAAACAAGTAAACAATTGATTAGAAAACTTATCGTGATTTGATCGAGTCGCCTTAGGAAGACTGTCCTAAGAGAAAATATTGCCCCCAATTGGTGCAACTCAGGTACAGGCAAATTTCTCCGAGGATAAAACGATCACGGATTACGTACCACAAAGCAACACATAGGTAGGTAATCACCGGCGGTCCTATCTCAGTCGCCTTGAATCTCACGAACAAATCTCTATGAACGGGAGTAATCGAAACAATGAAAGGAAGCAAGAGAATTGTTTTTCTCTTCAATCTCTCATAGAAAACTCGGCTGGGAGAAAAGGAGTATTTATATGTATGGTATATTAGGGTTTTAAGCCTTAAAAATATCAAAAACCTGATACAATTCGGCCCAGGAAAACACCAGATTCGTCACTAGCGCGGCCGCCCTCGAGGCTTGCGCGACCGCGCTAGTCACCAGAAAGTTTTGCTGAGCTTAAGACAACCAAGCGCGGCCGCCCTTGGCATGAGCGCGGTCGCCCTCCTTGCCAGAAACTCAAACGCGTTTTTCCTTTGCCAAATTCAGTCCAAACACAACAACACAACTATGTCAAAAATCTATGGACTTCCTTACCACAAATATCAAATATTCCAACAGTTTCTCCACAGGCTTGTGCTTTAAATACACCACTTTTGCACTATTTGTAGTGTATGACTGTTAAATTAAAGGAAATAAAGGTTATATTTCCAAGGGTTATCAAATTTTATTTATTTTTTGTCACAGGAAATAAACTTAAAGATGGCTCTAATTATGAAACTTACTTGAATTAGTGAACAGTCAATTAGCTGTTCAGCATCTTTCAATCCCAAAACATCTTCATACATATATCTTCTTATCTGTACAACAACAAAAATTTATCATCATAATCTCACTTACAAGAGGCTGCAATTTACATTTATAACATGTTATACTTTCTCCATATCATAATACTAATAACATTCTTTAAATTTTTACAAGTCAATACTACCTCTGTCCCATTACAAAATACACTTTTCTCATTGGGCGTTACACTATAAACTACACACTTTATAAAATGAAAATGTTTAATTACTTTTATATTAATGGGACCAACATGTT
Organism: Adenophora triphylla var. japonica; assembly: GCA_022495995.1. Classification (NCBI taxonomy): domain Eukaryota; kingdom Viridiplantae; phylum Streptophyta; class Magnoliopsida; order Asterales; family Campanulaceae; genus Adenophora; species Adenophora triphylla. The sequence goes on from JAFEMH010007573.1 coordinate 59,782, forward strand.
ATACTAACAACAACAATTCAATTATTATTCTCTACCCCAATTTCTCTCTTATACCTCAATTTTCATAGTAAAAACACATATTTCACTAACACATTCCTTAATTGTCGTGCAAATATTAAGCGTGTAGCCTGTAATGGGATGGAGTGAGTATTCGATACTAATTATGAGAGAGATGGAGTATTATACACTAAAATTGCATTTAATTATACACCCTTAGTCCAATATGGATATTATTTGGCAAAAACAAATAAAATTACATATATTAAAAATAACTGATTGCTAAATTATGACACTTTTATTTTTGGCAAAAGCTTAAATAACCTTCAAGATGAAATGCTTTTGATGAGAGTGCAAGCAATGCGTGCATTAACTAGTAGCACAATCCATGCAATAAATATTTTCAATTCATTCTTCTTCTCTTTTTCGTGAAATATACAAGCTTTAAAAAATGTTTCTCCAAGAAGAGCTTCAAGCTTACTAGCATTAACACCACAAACCTCACTTGTCTGTAAAAAAATAAAAAAAATTATGGTCATATTAATAAGTTAGCAACCAATATCATAGAAGAGTTATATATTTGGAAATAACCCATAAATGTTTACCATTTTTTCTTCTTCTTCTTCTTCTCCTCCTCTTTGTTTCTGTTCTTTTGATGTTGCTGTAAAATTGCCTTTTCTTTAACTTCTAACCGTGCAAGAAATACTTATGCATATGGTAGAGATTAAAATGAGTTTCAGTATATGTATATATATAGGCTGAGAAAGGGATGAAACGTGGGGTAATAATGTTCAAACAGGAAAAAACACTTTATTTGAAAAGTTTAACAAGTCAAATACGACATTTATTATATTATACAGAGAATGACAATCCTATTGGGACCGTGTATTTAGTAGAGCTTGACCCCTCATGAAAATGACCATGGAGATTTTAAAGTATGCGGTTCCACCTTAAAACTAATTGGTACTAAGGGGAGTGACCCAGGATCTTTATAAATTATAGGCAAGGTTTGTCAATTCCCAATGTGGGATAATATCTCTAACACGCCCCCTCACGTGTAGCGGGCTTTGCCAAATCTTACAATGTGGACTTATCAATCGGGTGGCGCGGAGTAACATCGTGGAGATAGCAAACACAATCAAGAATGAATCTTTTAGCAGTTTTATCTTGAGATGAATTTAAGGCAGAAAGACCTAAAGTAACACCATTGCTGCCTCCTGGATGATAAATGCGGCTAGCTTTGACATACCTCTCTCTCTCTCTCTCTCTCTCTCTCTCTCTCTCTCTAATTCAGAGACACAGTAAGAGTAAACACGTAGAGATGGAATAGATAAAGAGGCAAGGAGCAGGTCTTCCATTAATAAATTCACAGAGAATGATGAGTAGTAGGAGTAGCAGTAGGAGTATAGGAGGTTTGGACGGGGTGCATGGCATTGTCACTTTACACTTTTTACAGATTTAAAAAAAAATATATTACCTAAACTTAATGATGAAAATACCATTAGTGTCCTTATTTATTAATTCCCTCAGTTACATTATTTCACACAACAAATCAATTAATAAAGTAAAACAAGCTTTAATGTAAAATAAAATAGAAATTTGAACGTTATTCATCAAAAAAATAACAATTATTTTGTACCAAACATTTTGTCAAAAAGTGACAATTATTTTGTGTTGAATATAGATCTCATTTGTAACAACTACTCTTTTATAATCAATATATTATCCGTTTCAAAATAGATGTAATAATGTCTCAAAATAGATGTAATAATGTCAATTTTAAATTAAAAAATTACACTATGTCCAAAAGAACTATTCTCTTCATTCTAAAATACTTGTAGTTGAAGATGGCAAATTTTATCTCAAAATACTTATAATTTAGTTATATAATAACATAATACACCAAAAATAATCTGAATCTACTCAAAAACATAAAAATACTACATATCTAATAATAAATCCAAAAATTATACTCCCTCCGTCCCAGACCAAGGGTATATGGGGGAATTTCACGCTTCTTAAGAAATTTTTTTAAAAATGAATAAAAGTTAAATATGAGATAGGAAATAGTAATTAAATGTGTGGTAGGAAATATGAGAGATAATGTAAAAGTTAAATGTGTGGTAGGGAATAGGAGAGAGAATGTAAAAGTTAAAAATATTTAATAGGAGAGAATGAGTGGGAGGAATAGTAGTTAAATGTGTGGTAGGGAATAGGAGAGAGAATGTATAAGGATATAATGAATGGTTTTTTTGTAAATATATGAAGATGATAAGGGTATTAATATATTCAAAAACTTGCCTTTTTTGGAAATGAACTCTTGGTCTGGGACGTCCCAAAAGGGAAAGATGAACCCTTGATCTGGGACGGAGGGAGTAGTTATAATCAAAATAATAAAAATAAAATCTTAATTTATTCCAATTATGTCCTACATCATACAATAAACCTTATTTATGGTTTTTAGGTATAAATTAAATGCATTTTTTAATTTGTATGATAACTCTAGATCTACAAGTATTTTGGTACAGAGGGAGTAAGAAAGAAGCTTTAATTTAAAATAAGTAGATTTAAAACAAAAGTTTTGACTCATAAACATTATTGATTTTAGGTTTAAAGAACTAAAACATTTATTTTAATTTTATGCTAAAACTTTTTTTATTAACTAATTTATTAAGTGAAGTAATGTAAAAAATAGAGATAATAAATAATACTCCCTCCATCCCATTTATAAATTCTCATTTTCCCGTCTTGGTTATTCAATTGAAAAGTCTAATTTTCCTAAAAATAAATTTTATAGTAATTTTTATTAATGACACTCATTTATTAAACTTATGATAATGACACATAACAAGTTGAAAAAGATTTCATGTATTAGAGCATCAACAATGTAAGATTTTTTGGAGCTCTTTACTTTAATTGAAAAAGTTCTCTAGAGTTCTTTTTTACCATTGTGGAATATGTTAAAAAGTTATTTACTAAAGAGCAATTCTTTATCGAATGAGCTCTTTTATGAGCATTTGCATTAATTTTAATCAATTCTCCATGTTTACCATTATTATGGAAAAAGGCTTGAGCTTTTTATTTGTTAATTTGGTGAAAATGTGATGTGTAAAAAGGTCACAAAAAAGCTTCTTAAAAAAGATCTACTATTATGAATGTTATTATTTGAGAGAGAAAGTTGGGAGAGAAAATATTTCATTTTGATGGAAAAATATGAATTAGGAGGGAAATGGTGTCTTGGGAAAATAAACAAATGTTGTGGGAAATTGAAGTTCATTAATTGACTTCTTAAACAATTTGAATTTTGAAATCAAATTTTCGATTGCCACTTAAATTTTCAATCTGAAAACACATAAGATAGTAGAGGTTGTACAAACAACAAATAACAAAAATAAAGTCTCCTTAAAAAGTTAACAAATAAAATTCAGATTGGAATGAAAAGAGTATCACATTATGTAATGGTAAACTTAATACTCCCTCCGTCATAGTTTAAGGTTTTTAGTTTGAATTGGCATGGGATTTAAGAAAAAGTAAATGTCGTGAGTATGAAAAGTAAATTAATAGAACAAAAGTAGGTAGGGAGTTTTTATTTTGAGAATAACAAGTGGGTCAATTGTACATTTTAGATAATAAAATAAGTAAAAACCTTAGACTGAAACTATTCAAAAAGAAAAATGAAAACCTTAAACCGGAACGAAATGAGTACATAGGAGATCTACGAAGTTGAAAAGAGTATCCCAATATGTAATGTTAAAGCTAATACACAGGAGATCTACGAGGTGTACTTTTTCTACTATTCATTTCGGTAGATTCTTCTATTGTAGTAGGCATACAATTTGATGGGTCGCAACATCTAGGACTTCGTTTTTTCTTCGAAATCTCTATTGTTAAGTTGCAATTCTTATTTGAAATTGAACTGGGTACTTTGTGCATCGAGTCTATTATAATAAGGTTGTAACTAGGTTTAGATGGACAAGGAAGCTTCTCATAATCCCTCTCTTCCATAGGATATGTATGCCCAATCTGTAATTAAAACAAGACATGTAAATTACTAGTATGTAAAGTATACTAACATTTGTGTGATGCAAAAATTTTAATATCGTAATAATTAATCTCTTCATGTTCATAGTGAATAAAGTGAAAATTACCGACAGTAAACTATTTTAACTTAAGAGTATCCACGATGATAGAGTTATTTTTGATGAAAATTTGTGAGCTCATTTTCCAATAGTAAAACCAAGCGTGTTCCTCTCCTCTGCGAAGTTTATGATGATGGTCACCGACTGTTTGGCAAAAACTACATCCAACAGATCATAGAAAAATCTCCTCAGGTCCTGCTCTCTCTCTCTCTCTCTCTCTCTCTCTCTCTCTCTCTCTCTCTCTCTCTCTCTCTCTCTCTCTCTCTCTCTCTCTCTCTCTCTCTCTCTCTCTCTCTCTCTCTCTCTCTCTCTCTCTCTCTCTCAGAGCAATCTTAATTATGAAATAGCAATCTTAATTATAAAATGTGAATTTCCTACACATTTTAATTTGTAATTGAGTTAATAAATTAGGGGTTTTTTTTGCTTATCGATGGGTCAAATTATCATGTTGTGTTTGGAGCTTGGTTAATTTTTTGCGTTTGTTCAAATTTATGTAGCTTCCTGAAAATACCGAGTGGAATTATATTGGGAATTTGCAGAGTAAAAGGGGTGAGGGATTTATTGATAAAATCAATTTCAACTCAAGATTCTAAGGTAGAATATGAAATGTTGTGTTTTTATAGGTAAATTCAATCCTATCTCATGGACTTATTGGTAAAAACCCCATGGAAATAAACGGTTTCGATCAATCATTGATTGATTGATCAAGAACATTTTCCAATAATTTCCTAAAATAGATAAACCAGCCCAACAGATTAGGATTTTCACGGCAATCCATGTGGATGTAGAAAACAACCGTGTAGTGTGGTGAATGTTATAAAAATATTGATTTAATTCATAATTAACATGAGACACTATTTTATAGTGACCCTAGAACTTCTAAAACAAGTTAAAACCTCCTAAAATTCCCAATTACCTCTATAATAACACAATACACCAAAAATAATCTAAATCTACTCAAAAACATAAAAATACTACATATCTACTAATAAATCCAAAAATTATAGTTATAATCAAAATAATAAAAATTAAATCTTAATTTATTCCAATTATGTCCTACATCATACAATAAACCTTATTTATGGTTTTTAGGTATAAATTAAATGCATTTTTTAATTTGTATGATAACTCTAGATCTACAAGTATTTTGATACAGAGGGAGTAAGAAAGAAGCTTTAATTTAAAATAAGTAGATTTAAAACAAAACTTTTGACTCATAAACATTATTGATTTTAGGTTTAAAGAACTAAAACATTTTTTTTAATTTTAAGCTAAAACTTTTTTTATTAACTAATTTATTAAGTGAAGTAATGTAAAAAATAGAGATAATAAATAATACTCCCTCCATCCCATTTATAAACTCTCATTTTCCCGTTTTGGTTATTCAATTGAAAAGTCTAATTTTCCTAAAAATAAATTTATAGTAATTTTTATTAATGACACTCATATATTAAACTTATGATAATGACACATAACAAGTTGAAAAAGATTCATAAAATCTGGGGAGAAACGCGTTTCTCCATAATTTATGGAGAAACGGGGCCCAACTTGTCGCGTACAATGCAGACCAAGGCCTCTGGATATCCAGAAGCTTTGTGATGGATATCCAGAAGCTTGGCCTTTGCCCCAAATCTTTTTTTCTGGATATCCGTTTCAAAGGTTCTGGATATCCGTAGCTTCTGGGGATGGATATCCAGAAGCTTGGCCTGGAGATCAAACCCAAAGCTTCTGGATCCAGAAGCTTTGGTCTTGGCCTTGTATTTTTTTTTCTGGTTATCAAACGCAAAGCTTCTGGATATTAAACATACGTTTCTCCATAGTTATGGAGAAACGCGTTTCTCCAGAGACCAACTCAAAAAGATTTCATGTATTAGAGCATCAACTATGTAAGATTTTTTGGAGCTCTTTACTTTAATTGAAAAAGTTCTCTAGAGTTCTTTTTTACCATTGTGGAGTCTGTTAAAAAGTTATTAAAGAGCAATTCTTTATCGAATGAGATCTTAAAAATCTCTTTTATGAGCATTTGCATTAATTTTAATCATTTCTCCATGTTTACCATTATTATGGAAAAAGACTTGAGCTTTTTATTTGTTAATTTGGTGAAAATGTGATGTGTAAAAAGGTCACAAAAAGCTTCTTAAAAAAGATCTACTATTATGAATGTTATTATTTGAGAGAGAAAATATTTCATTTTGATGGAAAAATATGGATTAGGAGGTAAATGGTGTCTTGGGAAAATAAACAAATATTGTGGGAAATTGAAGTTCATTAATTGACTTCTTAAACAATTTGAATTTTGAAATCAAATTTTCGATTGTCACTTAAATTTTCAATTTGAAAACACATAAGATAATAGAGGTTGTACAGACAACAAATAACAAAAATAAAGTCTCCTTAAAAAGTTAACAAATAAAATTCACATTGGAATGAAAAGAGTATCACAATATGTAATGGTAAACTTAATACTCCCTCCGTCATAGTTTAAGGTTTTTAGTTTGAATTGGCATGGGATTTAAGAAAAAGTAAATGTCTTGAGTATGAAAAGTAAATTAATAGAACAAAAGTAGGTAGGGATATTTGTTTTGAGAATAACAAGTAGGTCAATTGTACATTTTAGATAATAAAATAAGTAAAAACCTTAGACTGAAACTATTCAAAAAGAAAAATAAAAACCTTAAACCGGAACGAAATGAGTACATAATAGGAGATCTACGAAGTTGAAAAGAGTATCCCAATATGTAATGTTAAAGCTAATACATAGGAGATCTACGAGGTGTACTTTTTCTACTATTCATTTCGGTAGATTCTTCTATTGTAGTAGGCATACAATTTGATGGGTCATGACATCTAGGACTTCGTTTTTCTTCGAAATCTCTATTGTTAAGTTGCAATTCTTATTTGAAATTGAACTGGGTACTTTGTGCATCGAGTCTATTATAATATGGTTGTAACTAGGTTTAGATGGACAAGGAAGCTTCTCATAATCCCTCTCTTCCATAGGATATGTACGCCCAATCTATAATTAAAACAAGACATGTAAATTACTAGTATGTAAAGTATACTAACATTTGTGTGATGCAAAAATTTTAATATCGTAATAACTAATCTCTTCATGTTCATAGTGAATAAAGAGAAAATTACCGACAGTAAACTATTTTAACTTAAGAGTATCCACGATGATAGAGTTATTTTTGATGAAAATTTGTGAGCTCATTTTCCCATAGTAAAACCAAGCGTGTTCCTCTCCTCTACGAAGTTTATGATGATGGTCACCGACTGTTTGGCAAAAACTACATCCAACAGATCATAGAAAAATCTCCTCAGGTCCTGCTCTCTCTCTCTCTCTCTCTCTCTCTCTCTCTCTCTCTCTCTATCTCTCTCTCTCTCTCTCTCTAATCTTAATTATGAAATAGCAATCTTAATTATGAAATGTGAATTTCCTACACATTTTAATTTGTAATTGAGTTAATAAATTAGGGGTTTTTTTTGCTTATCGATGGGTCAAATTATCATGTTGTGTTTGGAGCTTGGTTAATTTTTTGCATTTGTTCAAATTTATGTAGCTTCCTGAAAATATCGAGTGGAATTATATTGGGAATTTGCAGAGTAAAAGGAGTGAGGGATTTATTGATAAAATCAATTTCAACTCAAGATTCTAAGGTAGAATATGAAATATTGTGTTTTTATAGGTAAATTCAATCCTATCTCATGGACTTATTGGTAAAAACCCCATGGAAATAAACAGTTTCGATCAATCATTGATTGATTGATCAAGAACACTTTCCAATAATTTCCTAAAATAGATAAACCAACCCAACAGATTAGGATTTTCACGGCAATCCTTGTGGATGTAGAAAACAACCGTGTAGTGTGGTGAATGTTATAAAAATATTGATTTAATTCATAATTAACATGAGACACTATTTTATAGTGACCCTAGAACTTCTAAAACAAGTTAAAACCTCCTAAAATTCCTAATTACCTATATAATAACATAATACACCAAAAATAATCTAAATCTACTCAAAAACATAAAAATACTACATATCTACTAATAAATCCAAAAATTATAGTTATAATCAAAATAATAAAAATAAAATCTTAATTTATTCCAATTATGTCCTACATCATACAATAAACCTTATTTATGGTTTTTAGCTCTGTTCTAAAAGACCCCGCCTAAGGGCGTCTAGGCCCCGCCTAGGCGCTAGGCCCCTCTCCAACGCCTAGTTCTAAGCCCCGCCTAGGTCCTGATTAATCCCGACTAATCCCGATTAGTCCCCGACTAGTCCCCGCCTAGGCGCTAGGCCCGGCTCCGCCGCCTAGCATCCGCCTAGCGCTTTTTAGAACCTTGGTTTTTAGGTATAAATTAAATGCATTTTTTAATTTGTATGATAACTCTAGATCTACAAGTATTTTGATACAGAGGGAGTAAGAAAGAAGCTTTAATTTAAAATAAGTAGATATAAAACAAAAGTTTTGACTCATAAACATTATTGATTTTAGGTTTAAAGAACTAAAACATTTATTTTAATTTTATGCTAAAACTTTTTTTATTAACTAATTTATTAAGTGAAGTAATGTAAAAAATAGAGATAATAAATAATACTCCCTCCATCCCATTTATAAATTCTCATTTTCCCGTTTTGGTTATTCAATTAAAAAGTCTAATTTTCCTAAAAAAAAATTTTATAGTAATTTTTATTAATGACACTCATTTATTAAACTTAAGATAATGACACATAACAAGTTGAAAAAGATTTCATGTATTAGAGCATCAACAATGTAAGATTTTTTGGAGCTCTTTACTTTAATTGAAAAAGTTCTCTAGAGTTCTTTTTTACCATTGTGGAGTCTGTTAAAAAGTTATTTACTAAAGAGCAATTCTTTATCGAATGAGCTCTTAAAAAGCTCTTTTATGAGCATTTGCATTAATTTTAATCAATTCTCCATGTTTACCATTATTATGGAAAAAGACTTGAGCTTTTTATTTGTTAATTTGGTGAAAATGTGATGTGTAAAGGTCACAAAAAAGCTTCTTAATACCACTCCCAGTGGTGACCCTCAAGGGAGGGTCACCATAAAAGACAAAACCCAAAAAAAAAAAAAAAAAAAAAGAAGAAAGTCAAGTTTTTTCACAACCTGGGCAATTGGCCGACCTTGGGGTTGGGTCAGGTTATTTGCTTGTTTTTGTCACATGTCACCCAATAATTGGGTGGCATGTATTTATATAAATATATATTTAAAATTAATATATTTTATATAAAATAATAAAATAAAAAATATATCAAAATTCATAATTTTTTTTTATTTATAAATAGAACCTAATTTTTTTACAACAACCTACAACTCTCTTTTTCTCTGCATATTCTCCATCACACTTCTATTTCTTCATTTTAAGTGATGGATCCAAATCACCCCAACTATTATCAGGATTTCGAAAATTTTCCAAACTTTTGATCTTACTTTCACACACAAAATTTTCCAAACTCAGAAGGTGAACAAAATTCTCAATATTATCAAAATTCTCAATTTTCTCCAAACCTCACTCAAAATCCTACCTCTGAAGAACTTCCCACCAGAGAAAATGTCTCTCGCAATTTGTTTGAGAATGTTCAATACTCTACTGCACGCATTGCAAGTTTGTCGACCTAATAGAACAAAAGTAGGTAGGGAGTTTTTGTTTTGAGAATAACAAGTGGGTCAATTGTAAATTTTAGATAATAAAATAAGTAAAAACCTTAGACTGAAACAGAACAAAAAGAAAAATAAAAACCTTAAACCGGAACGAAATGAGTACATATGAGATCTACGAGGTTGAAAAGAGTATCCCAATATGTAATGTTAAAGCTAATACATAGGAGATCTACGAGGTGTACTTTTTCTACGATTCATTTCGGTAGATTCTTCTATTGTAGTAGGCATACAATTTGATGGGTCGCAACATCTAGGACTTCATTTTTTCTTCGAAATCTCTATTGTTAAGTTGCAATTCTTATTTGAAATTGAACTAGGTACTTTGTGCATCGAGTCTATTATAATATGGTTGTAACTAGGTTTAGATGGACAAGGAAGCTTCTCATAATCCCTCTCTTCTATAGGATATGTACGCCCAATCTGTAATTGAAACAAGACATGTAAATTACTAGTATGTAAAGTATATTAACATTTGTGTGATGCAAAAATTTTAATATCGTAATAATTAATCTCTTCATGTTCATAGTGAATAAAGTGAAAATTATCGACAGTAAACTATTTTAACTTAAGAGTATCCACGATGATGAGTTATTTTTGATGAAAATTTGTGAGCTCATTTTCTCATAGTAAAGCTTTCTTCATAGTCTTTTTGTGCCCCTTGGGGCATCCTCAACGTAGTGCACAAAATTTTGTTCGAAATTGCACTAAATTCACAAAATCTAGGGAGAAACGCGTTTCTCCATAAGTTATGGAGAAACGGGTCCCGACATGTCGCGCGACAATGAGCTAGATAGCCAGAAACCTATGAAAGTGATATCCAGAAACCTTCAATAGCAATTTCTGGATATGCCCTAACACATTTCTGGATATGCACCTAACAGTTTTCTGGATATGCACCTAACAGTTTCTGGATATACATTTCACATCCTTCTGGCTATCAAATACAAAGCTTCTGGATATCAACTGCAAAGCTTCTGGCTATCAAATGCAAAGCTTCTGGATATCCAAAAGCTTTTGGTCTTGGCCTTGGGTTTTTTTTTCTGGTTATCAAATGTAAAGCTTCTGGCTATGAAAAACACGTTTCTCCATAGTTATGGAGAAATGCGTTTCTCAGCAGACGCACTCCACTAAATTTTGCACTAAAAATTATCTCCGATATTTGCTTAACATCAAAAATAATATTTTCTTTTACCCCTCATCTTCCAGTATTTCTATTATTTCCACAAACAATACTCAAAATTAATATTTTAACAAATTCACCCCTCTATATTTTTATTTTGTAGTCTATTTGCATTAATTATGTTATATTTCAATCCAAAAAAAATCTATTTTAATTTGTGCCAAAACAATTGTTTCATATAAAAATGGAAAATATCAAATTGTACAAAGTATAAGTGAGTAATTAGAGCAATAATTTAAAATATTTGAGCAAATTACAGATGGAATAAAATATCGGAATAGTTTATCCTACTTTTTTCATCTTTAGTTAGAATAATTTGAGCAATAATTTAACTTACTTTTGTTTCTAATGAGAATCTGAAATTTGTTATTGATATACCATTAAAAATATTAGCTGTAACAAATTTGAGCATTTACTAAAAACTATTTTTAAAAGATGAATATTACAAAAAACCCACACAAGTTGAATATTAATAGAAAAACACTTTAAATATTACAAAAAAATTATTTTTTTTTACGATTATCTGTCAAATAATTGATAAATGCATTTATTAGTTATAAACAACTGATAAATGCATTTATCAGATAGTTTAACTGAAAAGGCAAAATTTAAGTTGTGTGATATTAAAAAGAAAAGTAGTTTTTTTTTTTAATATCACAACTTAATTTTTTTTTTTTTTTTGTAAATAGCATCTTTTTGAGGTAGTTTTTGATAAAAACTCCTAACAAATTTTAGGTTTTCATTAGAATGATTGAAATTAACTTAAATTATTGTTCAAACTTGATTCAAATTAACAACGAAAAGAAGGGCTAACTTTGGAGGATAAAAAAAAATACCTTGCAAGAAATGGAGCAGAAAATGAAAGGGTATTGCAAGCTCCTACCACAGACGATACACACGTTGCCTGAACATTTAGTTTGTTTCTCCATAGGCTTGTGCTTTAAATACACCACTTTTGCACTATTTATAGTGTATGACTGTTAAATTAAAGGAAATAAAGGTTATATTTCCAAGGGTTATCAAATTTTTTTTTTTTCACAGGAAATAAACTTAAAGATGGCTCTAATTATGAAACTTACTTGAATTAGTGAACAGTCAATTAGCTGTTCAGCATCTTTCAATCCCAACCTTCTCTAAGATCTCAAATCGAATCCCCAACCTTCTCTAAGATCTCAAACGGACCAACGAACCTCGGAGCCAATTTACCCTTATTACCAAACCTTTTGATTCCCGTCCTCGGAGAGACCTTCAAGAACACAAAGTCACCAACTTGAAAAGATAAATCCCGTCTTCTACTGTCGGCGTAGCTTTTCTGTCTACTCTGAGCCGTCTTCAATCTATCCCGAATCACCTTGATCTTCTCCGTAGAGTCTCGAACCAAATCCGGGCCCCAAAGTCTCGCTTCACCAACCTCGTCCCAACACATCGGAGATCGACACTTCCTACCATATAACGCTTCATACGGAGCCATCTCAATACTAGACTGATAACTGTTGTTGTAGGCAAACTCCACTAAAGGTAGATGATCCTCCCATGATAATTGGAAATCCATCACACAAGCTCGTAACATATCCTCAAGTATCTGAATAGTTCTCTCGGACTGACCGTCGGTTTGAGGATGAAACGCCGTACTGAAACACAACTTAGAACCCAAGGCTTCATGTAATGCTCTCCAAAATCTAGAAGTAAACCTCGGATCTCTGTCGGAAACAATACTAACCGGAACCCCATGAAGTCGAACGATCTCTTTCAAATACAACTGGGCTAACTTCTCTAACGAAAACTTAGTTGACACCGGAAGAAAATGAGCCGACTTCGTCAATCTATCCACAATAACCCAAATAGCATCCATCTTCTTCGCGGTAAGAGGTAAACCCGAAACAAAATCCATCGAGATCCCTTCCCATTTCCACTCCGGAATGTCTAATGGTTGAAGTAGTCCCGCCGGTCTCTGATGTTCGGCCTTGATTTGTTGACAAGTCAAACACTTAGAAACATAATCCGCTATTTCCCTCTTCATACCATTCCACCAATACCCACGCTTCAAGTCTTGATACATTTTGGTACTCCCCGGATGAATCGCAAACTTAGACTTATGGCCATCCTCTAAAACACGCTTCTTGATTTCCGGCGATGAAGGAACGCAAATTCTCCCTTGGAAAGTTAAAATCCCATCTCTATTCAAAGCAAATTCCCCGGATTTCCCTTCTTGCACTTGATCGAAAATTTTCTTCAACTCCGGATCACCTTGTTGAGCTTCCTTCAAATCTCCATACAATGTCGGAACGGCTCGAACATTCGCAATAATTACCTCACTCTTCAATTCTCGGGAACTCAAAGCTGTCAAATACGCCTTTCGGCTAATCGCATCCGCCACTACATTGGCTTTCCCCGGGTGATAGGAAATGACACAATCAAAATCCTTCAAGAACTCAAGCCATCTCCTTTGTCGGTTGTTCAACTCCTTTTGGGTAAATAGGTACTTCAAACTCTTATGATCGGTGAAAATCTCAAACTTCGCCCCATAAAGGTAGTGCTTCCACTTATGCAACGCAAATACAATCGCCGCCAATTCCATATCATGAGTAGGGTAATTACATTCCGCCGGTGATAACTTCCTAGAGGCATACGCAATTACTTTCCCATTTTGCATCACCACACATCCCAAACCCGCCTTCGAGGCATCACTATAAATAACAAAATTCTCGCAACCATCCAGGAAGGGTAAGAATAGGAGCCGTTGTCAATCTCTTCTTCAAGTCATCAAAGCTTGCTTCACACTTGGAATCCCATACAAACTATACATCTTTCCGAGTCAACCTAGTCAACGGAGTCGCAATCCGAGAAAACCCTTCAATGAACCTCCGATAATACCCTGCCAAACCAAGAAAACTACGGACCTCGGTCACAGTCGAAGGTTGCTTCCAATTAACCACGGCTTCAATCTTTGAAGGATCCACGGAAATTCCCGAACTCGACACAACATGCCCCAAGAAAGAAATCTGCTTAAGCCAAAACTCGCACTTACTGAACTTGGCGTACAATTGCTTCTCCCGAAGAACGGACAAGACAATCCTCAAATGATTCTCATGCTCTTCCCGAGACTTAGAGTAAACAAGGATATCATCTATGAACACTACCACAAAGCTATCAAGATAAGGCTTGAAGACACGGTTCATCATATCCATAAACACGGCTGGAGCATTAGTCAACCCGAAAGGCATCACAAGAAACTCATAATGACCATATCTAGTCCGGAAAGCTGTCTTAACAATATCATCCGGTCTAATCTTCAACTGATGGTATCCGCTTCTCAAATCAAGCTTTGAGTAGATAACGGAACCTTGGAGTTGGTCAAACAAATCATCTATATGCGGAAGAGGATACTTATTCTTAATGGTGGCTTGGTTCAACAAACGATAGTCAATACACAATCGTAAGGTACCATCCTTCTTCCTAACAAACAAGACCGGTGCTCCCCACGGAGACACACTAGGACGAATAAAACCTCGGTCTAACAATTCTTGCAATTGGACCTTCAACTCTTTTAACTCGGCCGGAGCCATTCTATAGGGTGCTTTAGAGATAGGAGCGGTGCCGGGTACTAAGTCAATACAAAACTCTACCTAACGATCCGGAGGCATAGAGTACTCACTAGAAAACACATCGCTAAACTCATTCACAACCGGAACATGAGCTAACTCGGAAGACTTCTTATTGGAATCTACCACATAAGCCAAGTAACCCGCACACCCCTTAGATAGCATCTTTCTAGCTTTTAAGGCAGAAATAACATGTAACCCGAACATAGATCTATCCGCATCAAATATAAAAGTAGGCACGTCAGGCATAGCAAATGAGACTCGTTTTCTACGACAGTCTACCAAAGCATGACACTGACTCAACCAATCCATCCCAAGGATCACATCAAAATCACGGATTGGTAACTCGACCAAATCCACCAGCAATACATGCCCACATATAGTCACATCACAACCAGGATATATCAAAGAAGATGTGAGGCTCTCTCCCATAGGAGTAGAGACCTCTAACACATAAGGCATAGATTCAGGCAAGGTATGCAATGAGAATGCAAAATGCGATGCCACAAATGAATGGGAAGACCCGGGATCTATAAGAATGCGGGCCTTAACTCCTGAGACAGGAACTATACCTCTAATGACGGCATTAGGATCGACCTCTCCTCGACCCAAAGCAAACACACGACCTTGGACTCTATCCTTAGGTTTCCCATCAACATCTCTCTTCACACCACTACCTTGTCCCCCAAATCCGGTACCCGAAGTTTGCTTATTCTGTAACTTGGGGCAATTCCTCCTAAAATGGCCTGCCGACCCACACTCCAAACACTTTCCTTGTTTGCTCCAACACTTGTCCTCCGAATGCCCTAGCCTCTTGCAAAACCCACATGTTACCCCAAACTGACCTGGAGTCGCACGATTTGCCGGAGTCGCCACATTTCCTCCTCGATTTGCTCCCGGAGTAAATGTCCTCGGCTGCACCCTATTCTGTCCCAAACCTTGGCCTTGGAATCTATTCCTGTTTCCGCCTTCATTCTTACCACGATGCTCCTCTATGTCATTCTCAATCCGATACGCCATATTCACTGCTGCTTGGAAGTTGGCGAAGTTATGCGTCAATAACTGCTTTCGGAACTCAACCCTTAAACCTTTCACAAACCGGTAGACTCGCCTCTCTTCATCCGGCACCAAATGAGGACAATATCGGGCCAATTCTGTGAACTTTGCTGAATACTGCGCTATCGTCATGGTCCCTTGCTCCAGTTTCAGAAACTCGCCTTCCTTCTTGTCTCTAGTAACCATCGGTACAAAGTGATCCCGGAACTTGCGTGTGAAGTTCTCCCATGTCTGTGGTGTCAAATCCCGGTCCCAACCATCCTTCACTACCTGCCACCAGTGCTCAGCGGGTCCTTCCAACTTGAAAACGGCACATCTCACCTTCTCCGCATCCGAACTCTCCATAGCTGCGAAAATCTTATTCATAGCCTCAAGCCACCTCTCAGCCTTCACCGGATCCGGATCTCCGTTGAAGCTAGGAGGAGACATCTTCACGAACTTCTCCAAACCATGTTGCCCTTGCCTGCCTTGATTCTGATTCTGGTTCTGATTCTGAGTTGCCATATGCTGAAGAAACCCTCGGAACATATCCATCATCTCGGCATTCGGATTACCAACACCACCCAAATTGCCAGATTCTGATCACCATCATTTCCCGCCATAACAACAAACTCCTGCATTAAACACTCGACGTCAGTTATCACACACTCTCACTCAGCTAGACTCTGAGAATTCTAACCGAGCTCGATACCAGCTGTGAGGACCCCGACCCGGAACCTACACGTGTCGAGTTGGAGCGTCCTCAAACTAACCCCAAATACACAAAACTTTTAAAACTTTGCTTTGACTTTCAAACATAACCATTAATAACATAACATTTCAAAAGAACTCCACTCAACTCCACATCGGAGGAGGAGATAACTAACTTTAAAAGCGGTCAGGCTGTTTAGTTCTGAAAAGATTAAGGTTATGACGTAGTGTTTAAAGTTTATAATTACAAACTCCAAGAAAGGAATTACCAAAATACAATTTTATACGTCACCCTAAACATACCCCGACAGACACCCAAAAGATTTCTCCAAACTCCTCTCCGTCCTTACTTGGCCGGTCCGCCTGTCTCGGGATCTAAAACATTAAAGGGAGAGGGGTGAGAATAAATGCTGGCAGCCAAGCTATTATGGATGCAACAATATGCCAAATAAATGCAACATATAACAAGTCAGCACATAACACATTGGGAAAGCTATAAACACATTCCATTACCTTGGTTTACCTTTTCCGTCCTCGAGCGCAGTCGTACAACATTGGGTATAATAATACTCCAATCTTAAGTGAGCCGCTAAGCAATACTCACGTCTTATAAGACCCGTTTTTCAGGAACCAAATAAGACAGTAGCAACTCTGTAAGGCTTTTGGCTCAATACGGATGCTATAACCCCATGGCCACAGAGGGGACGGCCACAGATATAACATAATCCAATCACATTAGGTCACACTTCCATAATTGATCGTATTATGTTATACCCCAAAATGTCATGACTCACACATTATCAAGCACATAATAGATACTTGAATAAAATCCACAAAAAGGGATAACAATATAGCAACATGGTAAAATATACTCAGTGTCCAACCAACGTCATAGTGCAACTGTTATACAACACACTATGCATATTATAAACAATGTATAAGAATTCAAGTAAGGCAAGGAAGTATCATTAATCCATCCTACACGTTCATTCTACAATAATACTTAGCCTCTTTAAGGGTCTAAGTTGAATCTACCAAGTTGGGATCATAATTGTCTAATTACCAAACTAGGTTAGCTAACGTTTTCCAAGCAACATTTAAAGTACTTCCACTATTCCATTTTGATCACTTAGAATGTCATTGTGAAGCCAAAGTATTCTACTTTAATCTAGGTTAAAGAGATTTCATTTTGGTTCGAGTTTGATTAGGTTTGAACAGCTCTAAAGTTGATACCTTGAAACCAGCCAGGCACGACTCGCCCCCAGGGGCACGACTCGTGCCCATGTGACTCCCTCTGAACTGGCGTCCCCTTACAGGTCACGACTTCCCTCTATCCAAGTCACGACTCGTGACCACAATTTGGCCCAGGGCACGACTCGTCCCCCAGGGCACGACTCGTGCCTTAGCCCAGAAACTGAAAAACAGCAGAAATCAACACAAAAAATCCCAAGAAACCCAATGTCCAACCAAATGACTTCCAATTTGTGAACTAAAAGGGCATTTCCAACTTTGGTAACTTCATTCTACTCACTTAACTCCATGGAATCATATCTTAAACCTAGATCATTATAAATTCCATGAACCATAACATTTCCTTAATCTAAGAAAGTTTCCCAAGCAACAAAGCAAATAGAACATCCATAAGAACATAATTATTCATGAACATTCAAAGAAGGAAAAAAGGGTCATAATAACTCACCTTTGCCAATACAAGAGGAAGTGATGATTTTCTAGGCTTGATCAATTCCCTTGGATGAACTACTCACAAAAGGACACTTGGATTTGAAGTTGGACAAGAATTTCACTTGGTATGAGTTTGAGAGATGAAGGCTTTCTCTAAGCTCTTTCCATGGAGGAAAATGAAAGAAAATGAGGAAGAAGATGAAGTTGATCTAGAGGAAGTATGGGGAGGTGAAGGGAGGTATGGTGGAGGAGTGGGGAGGTTTGACTATTGAGACCCAAAGGAGGAGGAAAATAGGAAATAAGGAAATGGCCCCCTTCTCCCTACTCAAACCAAATGCTTTCACCAATTAATTTAATCATCACCCAATTTATTTATCTACTCAATTTATCCTCCTCCCAATAATTATTTATTTGCTATTTTTATATTTTTCTTAGAACATAAATTTATTTTATTATCCTCTATCCTATCATATGAAATCAATTATATAAAAATGGACATATAATATTAACAATAATAATAAAACACACAATGTGATATTAAAATTAGTGCCTAGGTTTAGGTCGTTACACTCACTCCCCCTTAAAGAAAATTCGTCCCGAATTTTAAAAAGAAAACTTACTTGGATTTTCAAACAACCACGGGTATTTCGCTCTCATCTCCGATCTCTAGCTCCCACGTCGCTTCCTCAACGGTGTGGTTCTTCCAAAGGACCTTCACTATTCAGGAATACTCTTAGACCTCAACTCCTTAACTTGGAACTCTAGGACTCTCAAGGGTTCCTCAACATACGACATGTCATTGGACATCATCGGAGAGAACTCGAGATGTGGGAAGGATCATGACAATACTTCCTCAACATCGAGACATGGAAAACATCATGAAGTAAAGAAAGAGACGGAGGCAATGCCAACCGGTAAGCCAAATCCCCAACCTTCTCTAAGATCTCAAACGGACCAACGAACCTCGGAGCCAATTTACCCTTATTACCAAACCTTTTGATTCCCGTCCTCGGAGGAGACCTTCAAGAACACAAAGTCACCCAACTTGAAAAGATAAATCCCGTCTTCTTTTGTCGCCGTAGCTTTTCTGTCTACTCTGAGCCGTCTTCAATCTATCCCGAATCACCTTGATCTTCTCCGTAGAGTCTCGAACCAAATCAGGGCCCCAAAGTCTCGCTTCACACAACCTCGTCCCAACACATCGGAGATCGACACTTCCTACCATATAACGCTTCATACGGAGCCATCTCAATACTAGGCTGATGCTTGTTGTTGTAGGCAAACTCCACTAAAGGTAGATGATCCTCCCATGATAATTGGAAATCCATCACACAAGCTTCGTAACATATCCTCAAGTATCTGAATAGTTCTCTCGGGCTGACCGTCGGTTTGAGGATGAAACGCCGTCTTGAAACACAACTTAGAACCCCAAGGCTTCATGCAATGCTCTCCAAAATCTAGAAGTAAACCTCGGATCTACGTCGGAAACAATACTAGCAGGAACCCCATGAAGTCGAACGATCTCTTTCAAATACAATGGGCTAACTTCTCTAACGAAAACTTAGTTGTCATACCGGAAGAAAATAAGCCGAGCTTCGTGTCAATTCTCTCCAATAACCCAAATAGCATCCATCTTCTTCGCGGTAAGAGGTAAACCCGAAACAAAATCCATCGAGATCCCTTCCCATTTCCACTCAGGAATGTCTAATGGTTGAAGTAGTCCCGCCGGTCTTTGATGTTCGGCCTTGATTTGTTGACAGAGTCGAAACAGCTTAGAAACATAATCCGCTATTTCCCTCTTCATACCATTCCACCAATACCCACGCTTCAAGTCTTGATACATTTTTGGTACTCCGGATGAATCGCAAACTTAGACTTATGGCCATCCTCTAAAACACGCTTCTTGATTTCCGGCGATGAAGGAACGCAAATTCTCCCTTGGAAAGTTAAAATCCCATCTCTATTCAAAGCAAATTCCCGGATTTCCCTTCTTGCACTTGATCGAAAATTTTCTTCAACTCCGGATCACCTTGTTGAGCTTCCTTCAAATCTCCATACAATGTCGGAACGGCTCGCACATTCGCAATAATTACCTCACTCTTCAATTGTCGGGAACTCAAAGGCTCAAATACGCCTTTCGGCTAATCGCATCCGCCACTACATTGGCTTTCCCGGGTGATAGGAAATGACACAATCAAAATCCTTCAGAACTCAAGCCGTCTCCTTTGTCGGTTGTTCAACTCCTTTTGGGTAAATAGGTACTTCAAACTCTTATGATCGGTGAAAATCTCAAACTTCGCCCCATAAAGGTAGTGCTTCCACTTATGCAACGCAAATACAATCGCCGCCAATTCCATATCATGAGTAGGGTAATTACGTTCCGCCGGTGATAACTTCCTAGAGGCATACGCAATTACTTTCCCATTTTGCATCAACACACATCCCAAACCCGCCTTCGAGGCATCACTATAAATAACAAAATTCTCGCAACCATCCGGAAGGGTAAGAATAGGAGCCGTTGTCAACCTCTTCTTCAATTCATCAAAGCTTGCTTCACACTTGGAATCCCATACAAGCGATACATCTTTCAGAGTCAACCTAGTCAACGGAGTCGCAATCCGAGAAAACCCTTCAATGAACCTCCGATAATACCCACCAAACCAAGAAAACTACGGACCTCGGTCACGGTCAGAAGGTTGCTTCCAATTAACCACGGCTTCAATCTTTGAAGGATCCACGGAAATTCCCGAACTCGACACAACATGCCCCGAAAGAAATGCTCAAGCCAAAACTCGCACTTGCTGAACTTGGCGTACAATTGCTTCTCTCGAAGAACGGACAAGACAATCCTCAAATGATTCTCATGCTCTTCCCGAGACTTAGAGTAAACAAGGATATCATCTGAACGTATACTACCACAAAGCTATCAAGATAAGGCTTGAAGACACGGTTCATCATATCCGTAAACACAGTACTAGGGCATTAGTCGACCCAGAAAGGCATCACAACAAACTCATAATGACCATATCTAGTCCGGAAAGGCTTTGTCTTAACAATATCATCCGGTCTAATCTTCAACTGATGGTATCCGCTTCTCAAATCAAGCTTTGAGTAGATAACGGAACCTTGGAGTTGGTCAAACAAATCATCCTATATGCGGAAGAGGATACTTATTCTTAATGGTGGCTTGGTTCAACAAGCGATGAGTCAATACACAATCGTAAGGTACCATCCTTCTTCCTAACAAACAAGGCCGGTGCTCCCCACGGAGACACACTAGGACGAATAAAACCTCGGTCTAACAATTCTTGCAATTGGACCTTCAACTCTTTTAACTCGCGGAGCCATTCTATAGGGTGCTTTAGAGATAGGAGCGGTGCGGGTACTAAGTCAATACAAAACTCTACCTCACGATCCGGAGGCATAGAGTACTCACTAGAAAACACATCGCTAAACTCATTCACAACCGGAACATGAGCTAACTCGGAAGACTTCTTATTGGAATCTACCACGTAAGCCAAGTAACCCGCACACCCCTTAGATAGCATCTTTCTAGCTTTTAAGGCGAGAAATAACATGTAAACCGAACATAGATCTATCGCATCAAATATAAAAGTAGGCACGTCGGGCATAGCAAATGAGACTCGTTTTCTACGACGGTCTACCAAAGCATGACAGCGGCTCAACCAATCCATCCCGAGGATCACATCGAAATCACGGATTGGTAACTCGACCAAATCCACCGGCAATACATGCCCACATATAGTCACATCACAACCAGGATATATCAAAGAAGATGTGAGGCTCTCCCATAGGAGTAGAGACCTCTAACACATAAGGCATAGATTCAGGGCAAGGTATGCAATGAGAATGCAAAATGCGATGCCACAAATGAATGGGAAGACCCGGGATCTATAAGAATGCGGGCCTTAACTCCTGAGACGAGGAACTATACCTCTAATGACGGCATTAGGATCGACCTCTCCTCGACCCAAAGCAAACACACGACCTTGGACTCTATCCTTGGGTTTCCCATCAACATCTCTCTTCACACCACTACCTTGTCCCCCAAATCCGGTGCCGAAAGTTTGCTTATTCTGCCCGTAACTTAGGGCAATTCCTCCTAAAATGGCCTGTGACCCACACACTCCAAACACTTTCCTTGTTTGCTCCCTGACACTTGTCCTCAGATATGCCCTAGCCTCTTGCAAGTACACCCACATGTTACTCTGGCCCAAGCGACGGCTGAGTCGCACGATTTGCCGAGCAGTCGCCGCATTTCCTCCTCGATTTGCTCCGGGATTTGAGTAAATGTCCTCATTTGCACGCCTATTACGTCCAGAACCTTGACCTTGTGAACTTATTTATTCTGTTTTAGCCTTCATTCTTGCGATGCTCCTCTATGTCATTCTCAATCCGATACGCCATATTATTCATCTTTGCTTGCTACGAAGTTGGCGAAGTTATGCGTCAATAAGCTGCTTTCGGAACTCAACGCTTAAACCTTTCACAAGCCGGTAGACTCGCAGCTCTCTTCATCAGGCACCAAATGAGGACAATATCCCAGGACCAGTGCAGTGAACTTTGCTTTGAATACTGCGCTATCAATGTCGTGGTCCACTTGCTCCGGTTTCGAAACTCGCCTTCCTTCTTGTCTCTAGTAACACATCGGTACTGAAAGTGATCCCGGAGACTTGCGTGTGAAGTTCTCTCCAGCTGTACGTGGTGTCAAAATCCCGGTCCCAACCGTCAGCCCTTCACTCACACTTGCCACCCCAGGTGCTCGCGGGTCCTTCCAACTTGAAAACTGGCACATCTCACGCTCTCTCCGCATCCGAAACCTCTCCCATAACGAAAATCTTATTCAGTAGCCTCGAAGCCGCCTCTCGGCCTTGCTGCGAATCCAGGATCTCAGTTGAAGCTAGGAGGAGACATCTTCACGAACTTCTCCAAACCATGTTGCCCTTGCCCCCCTGCCTTGTGATTACGATTACAGGTTCTGATTACGAGTTTGCCATATCTTTGAAGAAACCCTCAGAACATCATCAATCGTCTCGGCATTCGGATTACCAACACCACCGATTGCCAGATTCTGATCACCATCTCCATGCGTTCCCGCCATAACAACAAACTCATTAGCATTAAACACTCGACGTCGGTTATCACACACTTCATCACTCGGCTAGACTCTACCCGAGGAATTCTACGCAGAGCTACTGATACCAATTTGTGAGGACCCCAGACCCGGAACCTACACGTGTCCCGAGTTAGGAGCGTCCTCAAACTAACCTGAATACACAAAACTTTTTTAAAACTTTGCTTTGACTTTCAAACATAATAAGCAAACATTAATAACATAACCTGTGTTTCAAAGAACTCCCTCAGCTCCACATCGGAGGAGGAGATAACTAACTTTGAAAATGGTCAACTGTTTGAGTTACTGAAAAGGCATTAAGGTTATGACGTAGTGTTTAAAGTTTATAATTCACAAACTCCAAAGAAAGGAATTATACCAAAATACAATTTTATACGTCACCACTAAACATACCCAGACAAGCACACACACAGATTTCTCCAAACTCCTCTCCGAATCCTTACTTGGCCGGTTACCTTTGTCTCGGGATCTAAAAACAGTAAAGGGAGAGGGGTGAGAATAAATCTCGGCAAGCTTCATTATGGATGCAACCAAATACTGCCCAAATAAATGCAACGATATAACAAGTCGCACATAACACATTGGGAAAGCTATAAAAACACATTCCATTACCTTGGTTTTACCTTTTCCCGTCTCGAAACATTGAGTCGTACCGACGATTGGGTATAATAATACTCCCAAATCTTACGGTGAGCTGCTTAAGCATGATACTCAGCGTCCTTATAGAGACCCCATTTTCAGGGAACCAAATAAGACCAGTAGCAACTCTGTAAGGCTTTTGGCTCAATACGAGATGCTACTATAACCCCATCCACACCAATTCTTGGCCACAGGAGGGGACGGACCCACGGAATACTAACATAATCCAGATCACTTATTAGGTCACACTTCCATAATTGATCGTGATTATGTTCTATACCCCCTTTAAATGTCGGTGACTCACACATTATCAAGCACCATAATAGATACTTGAATAAAATCCACAAAAGGGATAACAATATATAGCAACATGGTAAAAAATATACTCATGTCGAACCAACGTGCGTAGTGATCAAGCATTGTTATACAACACGCTATGCCATATTATAAACAATGTATAAGAGAATTCCAAGTAAGGCAAGGAAGTATCATTAATCCATCCTACACGTTCATTCTACAATAATACTTAGCCTCTTTGGGTCTAAGGCATTGAATCTACCAAGTTGGGATCATAATTGTCTAATTACCAAACTAGGTTAGCTAACGTTTTC
>JAFEMH010007574.1:0-84218 GCA_022495995.1 Adenophora triphylla var. japonica
ATTGTGAAGTATTTGTTTTATTTAAAGGATGAGAGATGTCGAGATTTGCCCTTGTACATTGAAAAATTTACCACTTGCTAACATTTAATATAGTATAAGTGTAGATAGTATAGATGCTATTTTTCATTGCAAAAAATACATCCAAATACTTTTTTTTATTTTGCATTTATAGTAAATATCACTTAACGCGGAAATCGAGTTTCCTCTCTTTTTGTTAAATGGTAATGTGCATCGCATGTGACCAAATTTTAAGGAATATTTTTGCAGTAGTTCACTCTTAGAATCATGATAGTTGTTTTTAATTTTAATTTGTATTGATTTTTCTAACTTATCCTTTAAATTTTAAGTCACATACCCGAAGACAATTGTCCATTTAAGCTTGAAAAAAAGTGGATGTGGTTAGCTTCGGGCATATATGCAACTAAAAGAAATTTTAGGTATGTCAAATACAACAAAACTTAGTTTGTGTATGAAATACAAAGTACCCCTATAATTTGGGTACTTTTGATACATTTTCATATTTGTAATGAGTTTCATTTTATTACTCGAGTTATGCCCCTAGCAACTTATTGCCTCTTGTTCTATTCAAATTAGATCATTTGCTATTATGAGTGTACCATTTAAAATAGGACAACTAAAAAAAATGGCAAATGCTTTACTAATGAGACCCGCTTTTACGTTAAAAACAAATTTTTACTCATTATTTCATATTTAATTTTTTTTTGTTCTACTTACGTAAGTGCGGCTTGATGGTGTTACCACAGAGTCTTGCCCATGGCAGCTCTCAAATGTTATCGAGACGTAGGTGTTATTAGAAGTAGTAATAGCACTTTTTAGGTGTTACCCGACACGTCGACTTTATTAGTTGTGATATTTTCTTTCATAGGTTATATTATGTTTATGTATAGTACATAGTTGCAAAATGTATATTTGTTGTTAGTATAATGTACGGGTAACACGAAAAGAAGATTAAGCTACTGAGGTGGAAGATCGTGATTTATGGAGAGTTATGCATAAATGAATATTTATGTGTAACTTGTAAATAACCAAGGAAGCACGTGGGAGACTTGTTCAACAAGCGAGATTGAATGACAAACAAGAGAGTACAAGAAGAGCTCATGGGTTGCACGAAAGAGCTAATGCTATGACTTGAGCACTAAGTAAAGGGGTTGCTACAAACAAGGAAATTAACCAAGCTCAAGCCATTTCTCCACTCCATCAGATCCAAATCCAAGGTACATTAATTAGAGTAGCCTCAGTATTTGAAGGCTATAAATATGAAGGGTGTAGACAAGAGCAATATGTCGAGCATCACACACACACTTGCACAAGAAAAGATCAATTACTCCTCGGCTCTTTGTGTTCTTCCTCCCAAAATATTTCCACTTTCAAACGTCTTGGGACTTGATTGTGTTGTGGCTAGGATAGAACCGTGATTGATCTTAGTTCCTAGTTCTTACATTGATATATAGATAGAGAACAACTTTGGCTTTGTAATCATCTCATATAGTGAATATAAAGTCTTCGCCATTTAGGCATCCTCAGTTATATATTTATATAACTTGAGAAAAATTATTCTTGTCTTTAATCTTATATTCCCATTTGCAAAATTGTTGTGTTTTACAAATCATTTAATTTGTCTTACATACGGTTTTATACTTTGTTGTGTGCGTTACCGAAAGTGTTATCGGTTATACTATTAACCTATTTGGTAACACTTGCTAACGGCCTTAGACAATTTCAATTGGTATCGGAAGCGAGGTCAACGACGTGCGAAGTGCTTGATCCGGTTGTCGTGGCTTATGATCAGAATTTAATCCTAACGAAAAGAGACTTCCTGTTCTCGATGGATCGAATTATGCTTATTGGAAGATTCGCCTTCGCTCTCATATCAAATTAATTGATCTTAGGGCATGGCGATCTGTTGTCAATGGGTATTCCCTTCCTATGTTACTCCGGATGAGGATGATGATGTTCAAGTCAAGCTTTGAATCCGAGTGGACTAACGAAGAGAATAGTCT
Source organism: Adenophora triphylla var. japonica (assembly GCA_022495995.1). Taxonomy (NCBI): domain Eukaryota; kingdom Viridiplantae; phylum Streptophyta; class Magnoliopsida; order Asterales; family Campanulaceae; genus Adenophora; species Adenophora triphylla. Next base: position 2,022 of record JAFEMH010007574.1, read on the forward strand.
AGCTAGTTTCAATGAAAAGGCACTTAATGCCATTTATGAGTGGGTTGACATTCATACTTTTTAACTTATTCAAATCACTCCCACGGCTAAGAAAGCATGGGATTTTTGCAATGGTTTTGTGAAGGTGATGGTAGTGTGCGTGAAACTAAGCTTAGAAGGCTTACTAGCAAGTTTGAAAGGTTAAGAATGGGTGAAGATGAAAATATTTCATCTTATTTTGAAAAGTTGTTTGATCTTGCAAATGAATGTCAAGCTTTAGGTGAACCTTTCCACAAATAAACAACTTGTTTCAAAAGCTATTAGAACATTTCTGAGCGTTTCAATATGAAAATTTCATCTATTGAAGAGGCTGCACAATCTTTCTACAATGGATTTCAATACTTTAATGAGTATTTAAAAACTTTTGAGCTAAATCTTCTTGAACAAAGTGAAGCCGCTAAAGCAAGAATGTAGCTTTGAAAATTCATTCCTCGAGATTTTCAAAAAGTGAGGATGAAGAGGTTTTGAAGAATTGGATAAAAATGCTAGTGTTGCTTTACTTGCTAAGAAATATAACTCAATGGTTAGAAAGTTTAACAAAGAGAATGTGCATGTAAAAGCAAAGGAGCAATAAACCAAAGTATATGATTCGATGCCAAAAAGGTCATTTCCGTCTTCCCAAAAGTCCAATCCAATAAGAAGGGCATCTTCGATCGGATCTAGAGTACGATCCTAAGTACATTGATTCAATTAAATGTCATGCACATTGCGGATGGGGACACTATGCAAACGAGTGTGCAAACACTTTAAGGAAGATGGGAAAGAACTTGTGGGTGTCCCTGAGTGATAATGAAGATGAGGAAACAACCCAAGATGAAGAACCAGATGTGACGGCCAAAGGCTGGTCCGTATGTGACACGGATCTTGGAAGTGCTACCCACAAGTGTTAGAATCTCTGGTAACACCTAAGACCACACTCAACAGGTATAATCACTTCAGTTTTTCTAATGATATTTGCTTCATGGGTTCGACTGACCTTGATACAGGAAACTCTCAAAAGGATGAGCTAAACCAGGATGAGCTCATAGATGGGTTGAAGAATCTCTACGAAGAACTTCTTGTCGAATGGAAAAAGGAGAACAAGAAGGTGACATTCTTAATCAAGGAAAATCATGAGCTGAAGGAAAGCTTGACTAATTTTTGGAGATCCAACTCACCAAGAAGGATGCCATGTTGGATAAAGTCAAGGCCAAATTGTCTCTTGCGAGACCACATTCAAGAAACTCAAGACAGGATCGTCAAATGGATGAGATCCTCAATTTGAGTAACCCTCTCGAGCGGTATTGGTTTTCAAGAATCTTTAAATAGTATTGCTTCTACTTTGAATATTGATGAATGTGAAACGTGTTTTGTTAAAGAATGTGGTTACGATAAAAATGTTTGCATTTCGACTCTTCGACAACTTTGCTAAAGTGTGCAAATATTGTCACACTCTTGGACATTTTAAAAATAAGTGTCACACTTTTTTAAAGAAAAATCCGGTTCTACGGTGTTACCGAAGTGTTGTCCTCTACTTGAGAAGCCCCACTTGAGATAACAGCTTGTCGATCAAAAATTCAAAGAAGAAAACATGGAAACCCAAAGCTAATATGAGATGTGATGTAGTTTATACTTTGAAAACAAATGTAGTAGGTTCATGGTATTTTGACGGTGGTTGTTCACGTCATATGTTGGGAATAAAGTCGTTTTTAAATGACTATGAATCTATACATAGAGGGAGTGTTACGTATGGTGGTGGTAGTAAGAGTACAATCATTGGGAAATGGACACTTAATGTGCCTTGTTTCCCCACCTTAAAAAATGTCTTGCAAGTTGATGGTCTAGTTGCTAACTTGATTAGCATTAGTCAACTTTGTGATGACAAATTAGAGGTGAAGTTCAACAAAAACAATTGTGAGTTCTTTGATGGTTCTAATAAATGTTATGTCTGGAACTAGATCTAGTGACAATTGTTATCTTGTTGAAGATAAAATAATGTGTCATTCGGCTAAGGTTGATGTTACATCTTTATGGCATCAAAAATTAGGGCATGCTCATTTTCGTCATATAGAGAAGATAATTAAGCTAGTTGATGTGAGACGAGTTCCTAAATTGGAATTCAAAGAGAAAGTTGTTTGTAAGGATTGTCTTAAAGGCAAACAAATAAGTGCTTGCCCATAGTCTTTGTCCAACACAATGAGCAACACTTTGGGGACAACACATTGTTTTCAACTATTACACATGGATTTAATGGGTTGAGGTAGAAAGTCTTGGAGGTAAGAGATATATTTATGTCATTGTTGATGACTTTTCTATGTTTACTTGGGTTTATATTTTAAGAGATAAATCAGAAACCTTCGAAAATTTTAAAATCTTACACTCTAAAATCAAAAATTTGTTTTGTGCTTCTATTTTTCGTATTAGGTCTGATCATGGAAAGGAATTTGATAATGTTTCTTTTTCAACTTTTTGTGAAAAGAAATGAATTCATCATGAATTTTCAGCACCTAAAACACCCCAACGAAATGGGATTCTTTGAGAGAAAAATAGAACATTACTTGAAATGACTAGAGTAATGTTGTTTTCGAAAAGAATCTCAAAACATTTTTGGGCGGAAGGCACTAAGTGCGCTTGTCACACAATCAAATAGAGTCTATCTCGAGAACCGGAACCACAATGACTCCGTATGAAATTTTGAATGGTAGGAAACCTAAGGTTCATTATTTTAATTTCTTTGGGAGTGTGTGCTTTATATTGAATGACCGGGATTACTTAGGTAACCTTGACTCTAAATGTGATAGAGCTATTTTTCTTGGGTATGCTCAAAATAGTCGAGCATATAGGGTCTATAATCTAATATCTGAAACCATCCAAGAATCAATAAATATTGTTTTTGATGATTTCTTAAGCATTACGAGTGAAAGTGTTCAAGAGATGCCTCTAGAATTCTTGGAAGAGGCTCGAGTGGGTGAGATAACACCTCTGGTAACACACGATTCGAACGGCGGATGGGGAGTAAATACTTTCGCTGCTCATGAGGAAATGAGAAAGGATCCACCTGCTAGTGTTAGACGAGATCACCCTACCTCACAGGTTATAGGAGAAGTGAATGAAGGCGTAAGGATGAGGTAAAAAAAAACTATTGACTACCGAAGTATGGTAACATATGTGTGCATGTCTACCACATATGCCAAGGTAAAATACTCATGTTATGTTTCTTCCCTAGAACCTAAGAATGTATTTGAGGCCTTAAAAGATAATTATTGGATTCAAGCCATGCAAGAGGAGCTTGAACAGTTTGCCCGTAATAATGTTTGGTTTTTAGTACCACGTCCCCCTAATACTAATATTATTGAGACAAAATGGATTTTTAAAAATAAAACAAATGAGAAGGGTAATATTGTTAGCAATAAAGCTCGTCTTGTGGCCCAAGGATATACACAGGTAGAAGGTATTGATTATGATGAAACCTTCGCTCCTGTGGCTAGACTTGAGTCCACAAGACTTCTCTTGGCCATTGCTTGTTATCTTAAGATCACTTTGTATCAAATGGATGTTAAAGCAGTTTTTTTAAATGGTTATTTGGATGAAGAGATTTTTGTTGAACAACTAAAAATTTTTGAAGATCCTTCACAACCACACCATGTTTATAGACTTGATAAAGTTTTTTATGGATTAAAACAAGCTCCACGAGCATGGTATGGTCGTTTAACCATTTTTCTTCTTGAATATAGATTTATTAGAGGTGAGGTAGATAGAACATTATTTATACTTAGGCATGGTAAAGAACTTATTATTGCTCAGATCTATGTTGAAGACATAGTCTATGGGTCTACAAATCAAACATGTTTGAAAGATTTTGTAGATGCTATGACTTCAACATTTGAAATGAGCACGATAGGTGAGCTAAATTTCTTCTTAGGAAACTGCAGGTGAAACAAACAAGTGATGGAATATTCATATCACTGAAAGCAAGTATGCAAGGAATTTGGTGAAGAAGTTTGGATTGGAGGGGTCAAAGAGTTCGAAAGTTCCCATGAGTTCTACACTCAAACTTGGTAAGGACCAAGTAGGAGAAGATGTTGATCCCACACTCTACCGTTCCATGATAGGTAGCCTTCTATATCTTACCTCTAGCCATCCTGATTTAATGTTTAGCGTCTGTGTTTGTGCACGTTACCAAGCCAATCCTAAAGTCTCTCACCTTAATTCTGTCAAAAAGATAATCAAATATGTGTCTGGAACATGTGATTTAGGTGTGTGGTATAGTAAAGATACTAATACCAATCTAGTAGGCTTTAGTGACTCGGATTGGGCGGGGGATATGGATGACAGAAAAAGTACTAGTGGGGGATGTTTTTACTTGGGAAATAATCTAGTGTCATGGTATAGTCGTAAACAAAAATGTGTCTCACTCTCAACTGCTGAATCAGAATATGTAGCAGCAGGGAGTTGTTGTTCACATCTCATTTGGTTAAAGCATATGTTAGATGATTATGGTCTAGAAAGTAATATGTTAACCATGTATTGTGACAAGCTTAGTGCCATTAATATTTCCAAAAACCATGTTCAACATTTTCGCACAAAACATATAAATATTCGTCACCATTTTCTTAGGGACTTAGTTGATAATGGTTTGATAAATATAGAGCATATAGATATAAAGCATCAACTTGCTGACATATTCACTAAGACCCTTGACCATGATAGATTTCCAGGCTTGAAAAGCTTTTTTGGTCTTTGTATTTTTTAGAAAAATTTCTGGTTCACAGGTGCTACCCCAAGTGTGGTTAACACTTTCGGTAACAACGTGGCGAAAAAAAATATATATATATATACTTATACTTTTCTTTTGTTTAACCCTGTTGGGGGCATATGCTGACCTTTTTGTTCTAGTGGGTTTAATACTTAGGTTAACATGTTTTTGTCAAAATATCCTTCAATCTCAAAAGTGACAAAGTCACTAATCTTTTGATAAAAGGCAAAAAGCACTGTATTATTCCTTTAGTAACTCGGGGCACGGCGTTCGCTGCGACGATGTTCTCTTGTCAAATGGGAATAATTTCTAGTGAGTTTGTACTATGTATTAGGAATATGGAGTTCGTTACTACAGTGTATCCTACTTGAAAGGTACAATTCACTATAGTCTTTATACTTCGAAAGAACTCGGGGCACGGAGCTCGTTACTACGATGCTTCCTTGTTTATAAAGTAATAAAAACTTAAAGACATGTATGTCTAAAGTGCTTAAAATGGAGGCTTGTTATGTCTCAAGTGCTTGAAAATGAGCATTGTTATGTCTCAAGTACTTGAAAACAAGACTTGTTATGCCTCAAGTGCTTGAAAATGAAGAAAATTTTCAAAGGGTTATTTTGATACATATGTTAATTTTTGTATTACCATTTTTGCTAGTGACACATTTGTTTGTGCCACATTAATTTTTTATTCTTTATTTTCGAATTTAGTTATTTAATTTTTGAAAATTCAAATTTTTTAAAGTTTTTGAATTTCAAAAAGTTTTTAACTAATTCTTTTTATCTTAATAAATCAAAGTGAGTAACTTGTATTCCTAAAAATTTGGATGAGTTTGTCAAATACGAATTTTAAGAGGATATTTACCTAACTTAAATTTATCCTTTTATTTAATTTAAAAAAAATAAAAAAAAATATGAAGTTACAGCCGGTTGTTTGGGTTTAAATGGGAGTAGTTGTGTATTTAATTGGGGGCCATTTGCTAGAAAATAGGGAGTTTTGTTCAAATTAGAGAACCATTTATTGTTGTTAAACCCCCTAATTTGGATAATTATCTCATATATTTTTTATCCCTTTTTAATCTCCCTCTCTCTCTCTCTCTAGCTGTTACTCTCTCTCTTCTCCCAATTTCGTTCAAAATCGTCACTATTCACCGTCTCCTTCTTCTCCAAAATTCCAACAATGTCATCACCAACAAAGAGTTCAACGCCCATGGAGATCTCATCGGGTGCTACCTCTCGTGTTACCTCAAGGGTTACCTCGCCTATGGAGGTTTCACCTAGGGTTACCCCTGTTACGTCTCCAAGCCTAGCCCTAGCCATTGTCCGGCCATTTCCGTTTCCTTTGTTCACGCCATCTTCGGAACTGTCTCCTCCTAAACCCAATGTACCGGTTGCCAAAGAAAAGAAGAAGAAAAGGAAAGCTCCAATGCCTCCCCAAAGACCTCCAAAGAGAAGCTCCAACCGAATTAGGGCTATTTTCAGCAAAAGCAAGTCGAATACCTCCTCTGACTCCGTCGAAGTTTCAGAAGACTCCCTTAGTCTTTCTTCTGCTCACGTCTCTGATGAAGACTATAGAGAAGAAAAGGAGCCCTCTGATGACAGCCTTGAAAAATGGCTTGAGGATGAATGTGCACCTCTTGCAGCTGTTCGTATGAAGCTTCTGAGGAAGAAAGGAAAACAGGGTGCTGGTAAAAGTGTTACCCAAGCTCAGGTAACACCTCAGGTAACACCTACCTCTGTTCAGCCCAACATACCAACTCATGAGGTACATTCTCACTCTCCTCAACTTTCTGATTCCCCAAGTGATGAGTTTACTGTGAATGCTGATAATGATGAGGATGAGGCCTTCCCTAAGCCCCATTTAACCCTAGAATTTCATAGGGAAGAGAATATGTCATTTTGGTTGACTCATAACAAGAAGCCACTTTTGGTGAAAAAAAATATGGATATTGAGAATTTGAAGCTGAATGATGTGTTTGAATTCGTTTCTGATCAAAAGTTTTTGGTACCCAATACCCATCCGTGTCCATTTGTTGAGAGTATTGTGAGAAACTTTTATGCCAACCTCAATCCCAACCTTGATAATGAGGGTTCCCCTCATTTTGGCAAAGTGTTTGTTAGGGGCAAAATCTATAAGCTTTACTCCTGCCATGATCAACAAGGCTTTAGGCTTGCCTAATATGGATGATGAAAGCCTTTGTGCCAATAGGGATGTTATGGCAAAGTTTTTGACAAACAACAAAGTTTTTAAGTGGCCAGTTGACCCCAAGATTAAATTCCCAGCCTCTAGACTTACCACACTCTATTTTGTGCTACACAAGTTATGCATCTTTAACTGGCTCCCAACTTAGAATGAACAATATTTGACAATGGAGCAAGCTAGAGTGTTGTATAAACTAGAAAAGAGTCAGAGAATTATCTTTGGGAGATTAGTGTTTAAACATCTTGCTTCCTGGTCTAAGAAAAAGGGCCCTTCCTACTTCCCATATCCTTCCCTCATTTTCAATGTGCTTAAATTCCAATCCCTTCCCGTTGAAGCCTCGGATGTGTTTACTTCTGGCCTGAATACTATACATTTGATCATCAATTAAAGAAGGGAAATAGAGTTTGTGATTTACCTTGAATAAAGCCTCAGATGGCTAGTGGATCAGTTTCTACACATAATTTGAAAGTGTGCCTAGAAGTCTTTGTTAACACTTCTGGCAACACTTCTAATATGATTAGCAAAGTAGTGGTTCTTCAGTTTCTTCAGAAGCTTATGCCTATTGTTGAAAACAATATTAATGGCTGGCTTGAAGCCCAAACTGGTATTATGAATTTTATTTCTCAGATTTCTTCACAAACAGGGGAGCGGATGGTGCTACTACAAGTGCTGCCAAAGGTGCTGGGGCTGATCATTCTCAGGGAATCCAAGTTGAGGAAGAGGGGGAGGAAACTGAGGAAGAGGAAGACGATGAAGACTGATCTGACATTGGATTTACCACCGTTTGTTGGTGGTTGGTGTGTCCTTGAAACAATTTTTTTTATGATGGCATCAAAAACAATTTAATTTATGTTTTGAATTTGGTATGTGGTTGTTTAACTTTGATAATGCTTTGGTTTGGTTTATGTTTGTTTAAACCTTGGGATTTTATTTTTGTTTGGTAGTTTAGATTAAACTTTTTAAAACTAGTTGTTAAAATTTGATTTTGTTCAAATTTTGGTTTGCATGTTTAAGTTTTAAAGTTTGATCTTTTGTAGTTAGCTTTCTTATTATGGGGGAGTTAATTATTGACATGTGTTTGAAATGGATGTTGTGCTAACAAATTGTTGCAGGTACAAGCACCTTGGTGTTTGTAAAGAAATGCAAGAAATGTACAACTATGGGGGAGTTTGTAAGTGCAGCTTTATGGTGTTACCACAGGTGCTGCCCAACACTCTCAAGTGTTATCAGACGTAGGTGTTATCAGAAGTAGTGATAGCACTTTTTATGTGTTACTCAACACGTTTGACTTTATTAGTTGTGACATTTATTTCATATGTCATATTATATTTATGTATAATCTATAGTTGCAAAATATATATTTGTTGTTAGTATAATGTATAGGTAACAGCCAAGAGAAGATTAAGCTACAAAGGTGAAAGATCGTGATTTATGGAGAGTTATGCATAAATGAATATTTATGTGTAACATGTAAATAACCAAGGAAGCATGTGGGAGACTTGTTCAACAACTAAGATTGAATGACAAACAAGAGAGTACAACTCAGGAGAGCTCATGGGTACAAAAAGCTAATGCTAGGACTTGGGCACTAAGCAAAGGCGGTTGCTACAAACAAGGAAATTGACCAAGTCTTTAGCTTAACAATCTCAACCACTTCTCCACTCCATCCGATCCAAATCCAAGGCTGTTAACAAGAGTAGTCTCCAAGTATTTGAAAGCTATAAATAGCAAGGGTGTAGACAAGAGCAATATGTCGAGCATCACACACACAGTTGCATAAGAAAAAATCAATTACTCCTCGACTCTTTGTGTTCTTCCTCCCACAAATTATTTCCACTTTCAAACGTCTTGGGACTTCATTGTGTCGTGGCTATGATATAACTTCGTGATTGATCTTAGTTCCTAGTTCTTACATTGATATATAGATAGGGAACAACTTCGGCTTTGTAATCATCGCATATAGTGAATATAAAGTCTTCGCCATTTAGGCTTCCTCAAGTTATATATTTATATAACTTGAGAAAAATTATTTATTGTGTTTAATCTTATATTTCGCTGCAAAATTGTTGTGTTTTACAAATCGTTTAATTTGTCTTACATACAGTTTGTATAATATGTTGTGTGTTACCAGAAATGTTATCAGTTGTGCTATCAACCTTTCTTATAACACTTGCTATTTGACCATAGACAATTTCAACTTCTTTTTTTATACGCACAATATCTAATATACTAACATTTTTTTTTTAATCCTCATTTTCATTTTAATAAATCTATTTTGAGTGAGATGAAGTATTTCCTAATTTTATCTTAGTATGATAGTTTTAGAAATTTAATACAAAACCTATGTTTTGCAAGATGAGTAGGACGCGTCACACTCAATGAACATTGACTCCTCTTTTCTCCACTACTACGTGAGTCGCTCGCTCTTCCCCCCAAAGAATCCCTCCTCTAGAAGAGTAAGATAAAGACGAATGTTCCACAATCCCAAATTAAAATCCAACAAATGAATTTAAAAAATCCCTCACCCCACACCCAAAAAGCAAAGCTTAAACCCTGACTTTCTCAATAATCCCCATTTCCACACAATGCGTCGTCTTAGAGCATCATAATCCCCCTTTCTGTTGAGTTTCTTTATTGGGTATTTCTGTAAACTTTGTATGAATTGTTTGATTTTTGTTCTTGTTGTTGTTGGGTTAAAGTAAGAGAATGGATCATTTGGCTTTAGATGATATAATCAAGAGATTGCTTGAAGTTAGAGGTAGACCGGGGAAGCAAGTGCAGCTTTCGGAAGCGGAGATCAGACAGCTTTGTTTGCAGGCGAGGGAAATCTTTTTGCAACAGCCTGTTCTCTTGGAACTTGATGCTCCCATCAAGATCTGCGGTAACCCTTTATGTGTTTTCCCCAGTTTTTGTTGTTTGTGGATTATTGATTCTGGGTTTTGTCTCTTTTGAAGTGGGTTTTTTCGGTTTTGATTAAGTTGAAGTGGGTTGTGATTTGTTTGGGTTTGGGGTTGAATTCTTCTGCCATGGAATTGCTCACTTTTTGGGTTATAATTCAGTTTGTCGGTGTTAGGGGTTAGGGTGCCATGAATTTGCTGATGTGTGTCACTTGTTTGCTTGCTCTCTAATGCTAACTGTACGATTTGCGGGGAATTGGTAATTTGGTTGGCTGGTTTGCAGTTTTGACCCAAACAAATTCTCTGTTTTTGTGCATGCCCGTGGGGAGTGCATAGGATATAGCTCAAATGTGCTTAATTACTGTGTGAACATCTTTCTTGGGGCATGGTTCAGTTTCGATCACTGATTTCACAATGATGTCCAACAATATGGATCATTATTTTTCATAGAAGTTCATCATAATTCGTACAATGCAATTAGTGTTTCCTATTGAGGTATCCTGGGACCTCTTTTGATTCTTGATTAGTGGTCACCACTTATTGTTCCAAGATAACTTCAAAGTCTCTTGGCTGTTTCCAAATTGAATGTTGTAAGCAATTTAACTAGGAATGGAGAACGTAATGGCGATCAAGTCTCTTAACTGTTTCACAGACTTCCAGGCTTATCTCGTGTTAATTTATCATGCATTTTTTACGATTTATTGATAATAGTTGGGTTAGCTTGAAGTACATCAGGAGCAAATACTTCTAATAGTGCACAAAATTAATCGCCAAGGTTGGAGTGGGGTTGTGTTTTTCATGGAAAATTGATGTGCGTGTTGCAGAGTGGTTTAGTTGAGATAATGCTCTTGGTGGAATGTTTATTGCGAATGTAGGTTACTCTTGATGAAATTATCTCTGGAAGTGATCACCTATGACAATTATAGGTCAATATGACCAAGTTAAGGTATTTAGGATTATGTTGTAGTTACTGAAAGGACATTCAGAACCAAAAGCAGCTGTCAAAGCAAAACAAGTACATCTGAAGGAATCTGGTTGTCTCTCAGCCAAGAACAAGATGGTCCTTGGACCATTAGGTCTTTATGGAAGTGCTGAATTTGTAAAGAAGAGTTACCAGATGAGAATTCTTTAGTATATTCTATATTGTGAACTTAAGGAACAATGATGGATATCGTGTTAGTAGCTATAATCCTGTAGCTGGAAATACCAACGGACCTCGCGAGTTTATTTGCTAGCACTACAGAGTCTAGAGGGAATACATCATTTACTCTTTCAGGCAGCTATAACTTGATTGCTGTTGGAACCATAGCTTAAATCTATCCTGGGAATCAAGGAATGTCTTGATAGGCCAGAACTTATATGCCAGGTGCCTATAGAGGCTATATGTATTTGTATACATATGTTTTTTTTTTTCTTGTTTCTTTCGAAAATGTTTTTGCTGGCTAGTCTCGCAGGTTGGTGTCGTGTTGGAATTTCAAGAGGCTGATAAAGTAGTAGAGCCTAAGACAGCAGTAAGAATACTTTTGTATGTGGGGGCTTAAAAGATGTCTTAGTGAGCAAAGCCAAAGAAACAAAAATATATGATGATAATGTAGTAGTAAGAAACCGATTAGGAGCATTTCGTAGCTTTTAGTGGGATCAAGATGAACATAGAAGTAAGCTTGAATGATGAATGACTTGTCGCAACCAGATACACAGGAGCCATTGATAGCCAAGATAATACTATTTGATCTCTTGTAAATTTAATATTTTAAAAATATCTCAAGGAATGTTTTCAACCATTTTATTTGTGACACAAAAATTGCAATAAATAAGTAGCGTGCCCACGCACACATACACACTCACTCTTTCAAAGGCGGGAAGCATACTTATCTCATGCAAGAGTTAGCCTCTATAACGAATAAGAACAAGGAAGAAATGAAACACAAATCCTCCCTTCATATGTATGGTCAAATGACAATCTTCTACCAATGTATTGTCTCTTCCATGGCTGTTATTTCCCGAGAGTATCGTTGTGGCTATGACAATCTTATGGGGTCTTCATCTATAGTCTTACATGCCAGAACGCAGTCTAACATTCATGCGTCAGATAAACATGATGATTATTTATGTCCAATCTTTGTTTTAGTGTGTAATAAAAGTTGGTGGTTGTCTCATCCAGAAGTATAATCTAGATTCCTCTTTGTGCTTTTGTTGAGCTGGAGAGTAATATAAGCTGTAGAGAATGTGAATGCACATGCACCCAACTCTGCTCTATTCAAGTGTTTTACTTTTTGCACACTATTGTTTGATGCACCCAATTCATACTAAGGTTTATTATTACAGTTTCCTCGTGCTTACCTTGCTTATTGTGATTTGATCTCTTATACTCCCTCCGTCCCAAAATGATCTTCCCACTTTTTTTGCCGTTGCTACGAAGAAACTTTGAGCAATAATTTTAGGTTGATTGAATTATACAAATGAAAATCTAAAACTTGTTATTGATACACCATCAACAATACTATCAATAACAAGTTTTTGATTTTCATTAGAATAATTAAATCAATTCAAATTGCTCAAAGTTCATTTTGTAGTAACGGCAAAAAAAGTGGGAAGATCATTTTGGGACGGAGGGAGTATTCTGTTTTCAGTAATTAGGAGTTATATAATTTTCGTGTACGTCCTTCCCTCTTAAAGGATTACAACACTTGACATCATTCTAATATTTCTCGTGCATATGATTGTCAGGAGACATTCATGGTCAGTATTCTGATTTACTGAGGCTCTTCGAATACGGCGGATTACCTCCTAAATCCAATTACTTATTTTTGGGGGACTATGTGGACCGTGGGAAGCAAAGTCTAGAAACTATATGCCTTCTTCTTGCATATAAAATAAAGTATCCAGAAAACTTTTTCCTTTTAAGGGGCAACCACGAATGTGCTTCTGTCAATCGCATCTATGGATTCTATGACGAGTGTAAGAGAAGATTCAATGTCAGATTGTGGAAAGTATTCACAGATTGCTTTAATTGCCTACCTGTGGCTGCTTTGATTGATGAAAAGATACTCTGCATGCATGGAGGACTATCTCCCGACTTGCAAAATTTAGATCAAATCAGGAATCTACACCGCCCATCTGATGTCCCTGAAACTGGTTTGCTTTGTGATCTGCTTTGGTCAGATCCCAGTAGAGATGTTAAAGGGTGGGGAATGAATGATAGGGGAGTTTCGTATACCTTTGGTCCTGATAAGGTGACAGAGTTTCTTCAAAAGCATGATCTTGACCTTGTTTGTCGCGCCCATCAGGTTTGACTTCATTTTTAACCTATGATCTACTCCCTCCTAAAATGAACAGCAAATTTTTTAAAAAATTGGACATTTATTTTGGGACGGAGGAAGTGACTCAGAATGTCAGTATTAGTGGAAAAGTTTATCCTTCATGCAGGTTGTCGAAGATGGCTATGAGTTTTTTGCTGATAGACAGCTAGTAACTATATTTTCAGCACCAAACTATTGTGGGGAGTTTGATAATGCTGGTGCCATGATGAGTGTGGATGAGTCCTTAATGTGCTCATTCCAGATATTGAAACCTGCGGAAAAGAAGCCCAAGTTTGGCTTTGGGAGCACAACTACAACAAAAAACAAGGTATAGTTCTCTTCTTCAATCATTTTATTGTTCCTTTTTGATAAGATTTGCTAACGAATTTTTGCCTACAAGTAGAACTAGGTAGCTTAGTGAGGCTCATATAGCCTACCCGAATTAGAGGGATAAAAAGGCTATGTTGTATATGTTGTTGTTGTTGTAGTAATATCTATAATTATTTTCTAATTATTTTAGGACAAGGATGAGATGTATATGCTAATCGATGACTAGGTTTAAAAGACAAGCATGTCTTTCTTACATGTTTAGGACATACGGAGTACATAAGATATTAAGTTGCAAATGATTAATTGAAAGATTAGTGAAAGCATAAAAATTTGTAGAGCATGGATTGAAAAGTTTGGAAAGAATCAATTCAGCGGATTGAATGTAGAGACTAAGCCATTTATTTTGTCTTCTTGTCCTGAATTTATGAAATCAATGTGTAATAACCAGTACAAGGAAGCATGAATGCCCTCCGTCCCTAAATGAATGTCCGAATTTCATTTTGAGGGACATTGTGAAAATGTGTGCTTTTTGTACATTTGAATGACAAAGATGCATAATTATTCTTTGTTATCCACTTTCTAAACATTTAGTTTTATGATAATAAAATGAGTAGCGAAAATATTTTGGTAAAAAAGCATTTAGGGACAATTTTTTTTACCAAAGAGACATTCATTTAGGGACAGAGGGAGTAATAGATAAATTATTTGTTAGAATGCATTTATGTGACAACTTTGATTAAACTTTTCTGCTGGCGACCGTTGGAACTAAATGGGCATCTAACATTACTTACAGAGGTCAGCATTTCAAATTATAAAAAGATAAACATTTTGAGCCACAAGCTACACATAAGATTTGTCTAAGAACAAAGAAAGATGCAACTAAATTTTAAATTAAACAATACTAGACGCTTTAATATTTACAGCAAATATTCTTACACAATTAACTGTTGATGGTGACAAATTGCTACCTCTAACCACTCACACTGACTGACAGCATTTATGCAACCTTTATGAGTGGTATCCTTGTTGGGTTTATTTTCCGATCACAGTATTTTGACAAGACTACTGAGTTGTATGAACCAATGAATTAGTCCCTCAGTCCTATAACAAATGTTATTATCCCAAAATGGAAACTTGATAATACTCCCTCCGTCCCGGAACAATCTTCACACTTTCCCTTTTGGGCGTCCCAAAACTTACTTCACACATTTAAAACTTACCTAAAATAGAAAGGAATCTTTACTATTCCCTCCACTCATTCTCTCTCCTACATTATTTTAATACTCACAACACCATTATAATTTACTATTCTCTCCACTCATTCTCTCTCCTATTTTATTTTCACACTCACAACACTTTCAATATAATACTCCCTCCTTAAAACCAGTGCAAACAGTGTTTGTGAAGTAAGTTCCGGGACGGAGGGAGTACTTCTATATTTAGTGGGACCCATTTGCCAATCTTACAACAAAATCCACTTAGGATTCCCTACCCCACTCTCTCTCCTACTTTATTGTTCATACTCGACACCTACTGCACTATCAATATTATACTCAGTTTGCCTTAATTCCCGCGCGTTCAATTTTGGTAACATTTTTTATGAGATGGAGGGAGTATTTCTTTTCTTATGAAGCGATATGATCCACCGAATAGCTTATGTCATCTATGTAGCTGCTTCTGGCACCCAATCATTCATAAAGATTATAGTAGGACCCTGTCCAGTTTGCTCATCATGTCATGTGCATATGTTATAATGTGATTTATGTGTGTTTATATGCAACACTTTTGTCATAGTTAATGATATTCATTTTTTAAAATTCTAATTTCAACATGGTTGAATTGTTATTAACAAATACAGTGGTTAAGAGATATAACCCTCCGTTCCATAAAGATGTTCTTATTTGACTATTCAAACATATTAGTTGTATATTTTCCTTTTCACCATTATCCTTGGTGAAAGTAAGAATTACCTTAATGAAATTAAGGATTATGCACGTAGCAAATGACTATTCAAACATTTTACTCGTATAGTTTACGAAGGTCACTTATTTTTAATTACTCAAACTTGGAAAAGAGACTTTCTTTTTGGGATAAACAAAAGAAAATTTGGAAACATCTTTATGTGGGACGGAGGACTTATGTAAGATCATATATCTCATTGCAACATGAATTACATACGAGTATAATGAGAGTCATATTGTTTTAGGAGTACATGAAATTGTCGCTCTATGTACAAACATAAGAAACAACTTTCTTGCTTTGAACCTGTGCGCACTTTTTCGTTCTAAACTGAGGTAGCAAGTTACTTCAGTTTTGTCATTGTTTCTTGAATCCTAGAATTGTGTCTTTAGATGGTATGGTGCTTAGAGACAGAAACGGTTAGCAAGTGTTTAGTATAAGTACCTGTTATTGTTAAATGAAACAATTTCTTACTCCATTTAACTCTTCTTTCTCGCCATTTGGAGGGTAAGATATCATCGAAGGAAATTGCTGTTTGGTGTCAGGTCGGGGAATAGACATTCAATGGAAACCATAAAGTCCCGTCCCGTTCATCTCTGTTTGGTTTTCCTTATCTATCTTATCTCTGGTTTTGTAGTCATTTCTCGGGGCCAAGGTATGAAGGGTTCTACAAGTTTATGAGAAATGTTGGACTACATCCAAGGATGTCCAAGTAAAAGGTGGTTATCAGAGGTAATTACAGAAGAAACATAGAGACGGACTAGTTACAAGCGCAGAGAGAGAAATAAATCTCCGGTTTGAAAATATACAGTGGTAAGGTTGTACTTATTCCATTACCTTTTTCTGCATGTAAAAATCAACTAACGACGATGGGGGATTTGGGGGTTCCCTAAAGGTTTAGTTTCTTATCTTTCCATATCATAATACTCCGTAACAATGTAGAAATGAACTATTGACAGTATATAGTTTGGAACCAAGTCATATGCGTTTGATTTTAACTGGATTGGTACCTACTGTGGTTCTGTCTGGGTCTTTATTTTGAACTATTACCGCAACTTTGTCCAAACGGATTTTTGTTATGTAACTGGGGAAGTTCTATAGACCTCACGCCCAAATGAGCTGATCGATGAATTATAAATTCATCTTTCATTTTGGGAATAATTTGTCCTCTTTTAACTTTCACACCTGACTTCACTTGGGCCTCATAAATTTCTGTTGCTTTTACTTGGATCTTCTCTGTAAAATACTTAATGGATGTCGTTAAAAATTTGCCATGTGCAATTTACATGACTAACTTTCTAGGTTAAAATATATAAATTCTCTCCCTTGGTCATCTAGGGAAACAAATAGGCATGATATCAGATGTGGAACTGCTACGGCGTTGGGTAGGGGTGGTAGGTATACCAATTATATTTTGCTTATACCATGTACCTATCAAGTTTAATTTGGTACATGAAAATCTATACAAGTACCAACCAACTAAGTTGGTACGGTAGGTACTCGGTTGGTACGGTTGGTACTAGACTCTACCCAATCAAAAAATAAATTTTGAGGTTTAAGCAAATTAATTTTTTATCAAAGACAATTAACGTTCTCAAACGAGCTTTACCACGAGATGAGACATAATCAAAATGAGAATGACATCTAAAGTCTAATTTGGTACTTTCCAAATATATTCACAAACCAAAATAATCCATACAATCAAAATAACAAACTCAGCGTGTTTCAAAAGAAAATGTCACATAATTTAATTAGCGACTCTGCAAATTGCCAAAAAAAATTAAGATCAATAAAAGGATGAAACTAACAATAATTCAAAGTAAAACAATGGAAAGAATCTGTATTAAATCACATAAATCAATTATTTTTGTGATTTCTTTGTTACAAGCACTAAAAGGAAAGTGTTAAGTATTGATCATTCATTTTGAGGCGGATGAAGTATTAAATTAGTGAACACCAAACCACCATTTGATATTATAAAGCAGATGATGCTGCAACAATCGTACTTATCAATCTCCGTCCAATCAGCATGATCGATCTCCTGACTCCTTTGACCTGAAAACAGAACCCACGACTAGTCGGAATGGTCTCCGGCGAAGACCCTCGGACGCGAGAGTAAGTATGGTGTATATGAGAGCTGATAAGTTATAAAGAACAATGTATTCAGATCGAGGCTAATCGTATAGGTTTGCCTAATGGCTGGTAAGACGTATGATTGGCTCATCGATAGCGGAGCTAATCGACACATGACAAGCGACATTTCCTTGCTCAAGAATGTTCGTCAGATCGAGGCTAATCGTATAGGTTTGCCTAATGGAAGATATGTATTGGCTACAAAAGAAGGCGATGTTACCATCGGTTCACGCCTAATTTTGAGAAACGTTTTATATGCTCCTGCGTTCAATTGCAATTTATTGTCTATCTCTCAATTACTGAATGATTTCAATTATGTGGTGCATTTTTCTGATAAAGTTTGTGTCATACAGGATCGAGCCACGAAGATTTCAATTGGAACGGGTGAACAAGACGGGGGACTATACTACTTAAGGGGAACAACAGTGACACAAGCTTGCAACGTTAGAGTATCCGGGAGTTATCAGTTGTGGCATCAGCGACTTGGACATCCGTCAAGTAAGGTGGTTGGTCTATTGCCTTTTATTAATCGTGGTAGTATCAATAAAGATGTCTGTGGGATTTGTTGCAAGGCTAATCAAAGTAGGGATAAATTCTTGCTTAGTGAAAGTAAGTCCGATGCAGCTTTTGATTTAATACACTGTGATATTTGGGGTGATTATAGAAAACCTGCTTTGTGTGGAGCTGTTTATTTTTTGACTATTGTGGATGACCACTTTCGTGCCGTGTGGGTTTATTTGATAAAGTCTAAAAGTGATGTCACACAAATTTTGAAAAATTTTCTTGCCATAGTAGAACGGCAATTTAATAAACGTGTTAAGAAAATTAGAAGTGATAATGGAAAGGAATTCACTTGTTTGGAAAAGTATTTTCTTGAAAACGGTATTGAACATCACACTACGTGTGTTCGCACGTCCCAACAAAATGGAAGGGTTGAAAGAAAGCATAGACATATTTTGAACGTATCTCGTGCTTTGATGTTTCAAGAAAATTACCGATCAAGTTTTGGGGTGAATGTGTATTAGCGGCAAGGCATTTGATTAATCGTACTCCTTCAAAATTGTTGCATGGAAAAACCCCCTGTGAAGTTATTTTTGGGAAGCCTCCTTCGTATGCACACATTAGGGTTTTTGGGTCTTTGTGTTACGTTCACTATTCCCGAAGAGATAATGATAAATTTGCTAGTCGAAGTAGGCGATGTGTATTTTTGGGGTATCCTTTTGGGAAGAAAGGTTGGTATGTTTATGACCTTGATGAAAATAAGTTGCTTGTTTCGAGGGATGTAGTTTTTGTGGAAACGGAATTTCCATTTGCTAATGACAGGGCTACTTCAGATCAACCATATGCAGACTCGGATATATTTCTATGTGCCTCTACAGATGTAGACACAGGTGAAGAAGACAATTTTTGGGTGCCTGAACAGCTGCCTGAACAATTGTCTGATCAGTTGTTTGAACAGTCGGCTGCACAACTGGTTGAACAGACGCCTGACCAGCTCGCACGCTTGTTGTCGACCGGTTATGCGAACAACCAGTTGAACAAGATACTACCCAAATCACAGAAAAAGTGCCTGAACAGAATATGGAGCGGAATGTGACAGAAAATTTGGGTCGAGGTCAATGAGCTAAGGTGCCTCCTACAAAGTATCCATCGACTAAATATGAATTGGATAAAGCTCACGTTGCTCAAGTCCCCTCCCCGTCTCATTCACCTCTCCAACAGAAATCTTCAGGTACTCGGTATCCTTTATCTCACTTTGTCAATTGCACTAAATTTTCTTTGGCACATCGTTGTTTCTTGGCTGCCATTGACTCAAGTGTTGAGCCGAAACATTTTGGTGAAGCGGTCAGATCTCCTAAATGGTGTGAGGCTATGAATAAAGAGCTTGATGCTCTTGATCAGAATGGTACATGGGAATTGGTAGATGCTCCTGTTGATAAGAAAGTGATTGGCAACATATGGGTTTACAAGATTAAGTACAACGCAGATGGGTCAGTTGAACGATACAAGGCCCGGTTGGTGATCTTGGGAAATCGTGTAGGTGTTAGTGCCCTAGGCCTATAGAGATAGACTTATATGTATTGTCATTGTTCATTTATATAAGAGATTGTTTCTTTGATTGTTATATATGTTTGCATGTTTTATTATAATAATTGTGTCCCTAGTACTTATGAAGCACTAGTATGAAGTCTAATGGATAATCATGTGATGATTATATGCATGGAGATGCACATTAGATTCATGGGTACTTGTTAGAGAACAAGGTACTGGACTTGGACCCATTATGAGATTTATGTCATGGTCGTATGTCATAAATAAATCTCATATAGTTATATCATTGATATCCTTTGACCTGAGATTATCATCGTCTTCCACTCGATGAATATTATGTTTGATATAGTTTAACGTTGTCTTTAACCGGATAACAATAAGGGCTATTATTGGCATGATATGATTCTTGTTGGGAAGAATGATAAGTCAAGATGGAAATTTGTCCCTCGTAAAGAGAGATGTTTGCTAGGCCACTCGTAAGTAAGATTGATGTAGTGCATGGCCATGCCCGAATGAATTAATGTGATTAATATCATTCGATTGATCAATTTACTTGGTAACGAGAAAGCATTGAACAATATGAGTTGACGTGGACCATGACTCATGTTCAATATAACATCGTGTGACAATGGGATTGTGATATGTTCTATGTAGGAAAATCGAACTTGATATTATACTATTTGGGTAGGCATGATGGCTTGCTAGAGTCCGCTCATGTCTTATGAGGATCGATGTGATCGGACTCATTGCCAACATAGTATGGTCCTATGGGGTCACACGCATCGAACGAATTGTCAAAAATGAAGAATATGGATTTTTCTGGGCTCAGGGGACGACTCGTCCCAGGCTGAACCAAGTCGTGCCCTTAAGGGGGACGGATGATTCAGAGGGGACGTCCTGAGGGACGACTCGTGCTCTGGGGCACGAGTCGTGCCCAAAGGGACGACTCGTGACCTGAACAAAGCCAAGTCGTGCCCTTAAAGGGGACGCCAGAATCAGTGGAAGGTTGCAAGGGGACGACTCGTGCCCTGGGGGACGAGTCGTCCCGTCGGCGCTGGACTGATACGTAAATTACCTAATTTTAGGGTTTTCGCAAAGGGCTTTTATTTGTAACGTATAAATACTTGCCCCTGGTTGCCCTAGCCATCATTAGAACGTTTTGGCTTTAGAGAAACACCAAAAGTGAGAGATTTCAATTGAGAATTGAGAATCAAACACAACCAATTCCATTTTTCTTCATCGATTGAAAGGTGTTTAACCAAAGGATCTAGCAATCCTCCTAGAAGAGTTCTAGGGTTCGTTCCTCGCGTGGATACACATAGAGGATCTTCGCTCGTCAAGATCTTTAGTTCGTGATTCGCCGTTCGTTCATCAAGGATTAACAAGGTCGTTCAATCTGGAGTTGGGTCAAGTTTATCAACGACAAAAGCACTCAAGGTTAGTATTTCTATTTCATCTTTCTTAATTAATCATCTAGAACGGATTCTAGGGCTTCGGGTTTATCGAGTTATTGCATTATTCCGCTGCGCATGGACCCTCGAAACCCAACAGTCGTATCAGAGCCCCGTTCATGATTATATTAGAAAATCATGATAATTAGATAATGTGATTATGTTAATTTTCATGATGTACATGATCTAGAATGTGAAATTGTATGAGTTTTGCTTGTGAAGTAATTGTATATAATGATATACCATGATTATGAAATTGAAATATATGATTAATATGATTAATCTAGATTATGGGATGTCAATTTCATTAATATGATTAATGTGATTAATCTAGGGTATTTGTGAAGTGTTACTTAGTATATTGGCTGGACACCAAAACCTTCCCCACAGGCACTTCGATGGAAGTGTGGGATAAATTTGGAGCACGTGGCCGCGTACTAGTAATTACTGACCAAATGTGATTTGTGTTGCATCATTCCATGTTCATAATTATGCTCATATAGTTTTCACGAATCAACCTTGGCATGTTAATTGATAAACATGAAAATTGAACCTTCTTTGTAATTTGAGTTTGTTTTATGCCACCCATGTTTAAACACTTGTGAGTACACGGATAGTTTCATGTAGGCTACGCCACAGCGAGGTACATTGATTCTATCTTTGTATGATCAAGATGAGCAAACAGTGATTGCTATACGTTTAACATAGTTGAACTCAATTAGGCTATCAAAACAGTTTTGGGCCTAAGGCATAAGATGAGGTTGAAACATGTGACATATGATGTCTATAATCTCATAATGATCTAAGAGTCATATATAGATATGATTGATAAATGTTATCTACCTTTTTAGTTTAATTTTGAGCAGTCGTGCCATAGCCGACTTGAAATTAAATTAAAGTTGGGTCTTAGCCTATTAAATTATATTATGCATGTTTGTATAAGAAGGTTATATAATTTAGTGGGAGTATTTGTGAAATACGTTAATTAATCTCTTAAATGAATTGGTACTTATATGTTGCATATCTTTGTAGATCAATGGCTGTAAACACTAATCAAAACATGTCACTGCGATCAGTCCTTGAGAAGGACAAGTTAGAGGAGAATGGCAACAACTATGTGGATTGGATCCGCAGTTTGGGAATTGTTCTCAAACAAGAAAGGAAGTTGTACATTCTTGATGGACCCGTTCCACCCGAGCCTGCGGCTAATGCAACTAAAGTTGAAAAGGACCAACATAAGAAGCATGTGGATGATTCTATTGATGTTGGTTGCTTGATGCTTGCTACCATGTGTAAGGCCCTTCATAAGGACCTTGTACACATGGAAGCTTATGATTTGGGAAATCATTTGAAGGAAATGTTCCAGTTGCAAGCACGTACGGAAAGGTTTGACACTATGAAGGCTCTTCATTCATGCAAGATGATTGAAGGACAACCTGTTGGGCCTCATGTGTTGAAAATGAAGGGTCACCTCGAACACCTTGAGAGGCTTGGATATCCTATCCAGTTAGAGCTGGCTACGGATATGATATTGCATTCACTCCACGAAAGTTATAATCGGTTTGTTCGAATTATAACATGAATGGGATGAATAAATCTGTCTGAATTGCATGGGATGCTAAAGAATGCAGAGAACAATATTACCAAAAAAACCAATCAAGTGTTGATGGTGAATAAAGGAAATGGGTTCAAACCCAAGGTTAAAGCAAAAGTTGCTAAACCGGAGGCAAAGGTTGCCGTTGCTGAGAAGCCTAAACCCAAATCCCAAAAGGATGCGGTGTGCTACCATTGCAAGGAAGCTGGGCATTGGAGGCGTAATCGCAAGCTTTATCGGGAAGGACAAGAAGAAGGGCAATGAGATTGCCATGACTTCAGTATCTATGTGATAGATATTTTACTTTCTACCTCTAGTTCTTGGGTATTAGATACCGGATGTGGATCTCACATTTGCCTAAATGTGCAGGGACTAAAGAATAGAAGGTCGCTCAAAGAGGGTGAAGTAGATCTACGGGTTGGAAATGGAGCAAGAGTTGTTGCATTGGCCGTAGGGACTTACGAAGTCACTTTACCTAGCGAATTAATTTTAGTTTTGAATAACTGTTATTATGTTCCGGATTTGAGCAGAAACATTATTTCCATTTCTTGTTTAGACAACGAGGGTTACAATTTTCTTATTGCGAATAAGAAATTTTCCAATTATTTGAATGATGTACTTTATTGTATTGCTCATTCTTTTAATGGTCTTTATGTCTTGGATGTTGAAAATAATGTTGATAATATCTATCATGTAAATAAGAAATCCAAACCAAATAATGTGAATGACACATATAAATGGCATTGCCGTCTTGGGCACATAAACGAGAAACGCATCTCTAAACTCCATAAAGATGGATATTTAGACTCATATGATTATGAATCATATGATGTTTGCGAATCTTGTTTATTGGGCAAGATGACTAAGGCACCTTTCTCTAAGAGTAGTGAAAGGGCTAGTGATTTGTTGGCTCTCGTACATACTGATGTATGTGGACCAATGAATAGCATTGCTAGGGGAGGATTTCGGTACTTCATAACGTTCACTGATGACTTATCAAGATATGGCTATGTCTATCTGATGAAGTACAAAAGTGAAGCATTTGAGATATTTAGAATATTTCAAAGTGAAGTACAAAATCAACTTGGCAAAACTATTAAAACACTTCGATCCGATCGAGGTGGTGAATATTTGAGCCAAGAATTTGACGATCATCTTAAAAGTTGTGGAATTGTTTCAGAACTTACTCCACCCGGAACACCACAATGGAATGGTGTGTCTGAGAGGAGAAATCGAACTCTATTGGATATGGTTCGATCGATGATGAGTCAAGTTAACCTTCCTATTTCCTTTTGGGGACATGCACTGGAAACAGCTGCTTTCACACTTAATAAGGTCCCTACTAAATCGGCTCCTAAAACCCCACATGAGATGTGGCATGGAAGAAAGCCTAGCTTATCTTTCATGAAGATTTGGGGATGTGAGGCTTATGTAAAGAAATTGGTTTCTGAACATAAACTTGCACCTAGATCTGATAAGTGTATTTTCGTTGGTTATCCTAAGGAAACGAAAGGATATCAATTTTACAACCAATCCGAGAACAAAGTGTTTGTTGCTCGACACGGTGTCTTTCTAGAGAAAGAGTTTCTCTCTAAAGAAACTAGTGGGAGTAAAATTGATCTTGAAGAAATTCAAGAACCCGAAAATGACATAGAGCCAATAGTAGAGACAGAACCAAATTCACAAGCTGTTGTGGAACCGGTTCAAGATACACAAGTTCTTCGCAGATCGGATAGGATACGATCTGAACCTGAGAGATATGGATTTCTCATGACGGAAAGTAACGAAGTAGAAATCATTGAGAATGATGAACCTACTTCCTATCAAGAGGCGATGTCCACTCCTGATTCGGATAAGTGGCTAGGAGCCATGGAATCCGAGATCAAATCCATGTACGATAATCAAGTTTGGAACTTGATTGATCCACCCGAAGGTGTAAAAACCATAGGGTGCAAGTGGGTTTTCAAAAAGAAAACCGACATGGATGGGAAGATACATACTTATAAGGCTAGGCTTGTTGCTAAGGGGTATAGGCAGATTCATGGCGTTGACTATGATGAAACCTTTTCGCCCGTAGCAATGCTTAAGTCTATTAGAATCTTAATTGCCATAGCCGCATATTACGACTATGAGATATGGCAAATGGACGTCAAACAAATGTTTCTTAACGGAAACCTACTTGAGGATGTATACATGATACAAATTCAAGGGTTTGTCGATCCAAAGAATTCTAATAAAGTGTGTAAGTTGCAGAGATCCATTTATGGATTGAAGCAAGCTTCCCGGAGCTGAAATCTACGTTTTGATGAATCAGTCAAAGAGTTTGGCTTCATCAAGAACGAAGATGAACCTTGTGTATACAAGAAGATAAGTGGGAGCATAGTGCTATTTCTGGTGTTGCATGTCGATGACATCTTACTCATTGGAAACAATGTTCCTGCACTTGAGACTGTAAAGTCCTGGTTAAGAAAATGTTTTTCAATGAAAGATATGGGTGAAGCGGCTTATATCCTTGGTATCAGGATCTATAGAGATAGATCAAGAAGGATGATTGGTTTGAGTCAGAGTACATATATTGACAAGGTCCTTAGAAGATTCCGCATGAAAAATTCTAAGAGAGGGAACTTGCCAATGGGACACGGCATTACTCTTAGCAAGAATCATTGTCCTAAGACAAATGATGAGCGAAATAGGATGAGTGATATTCCATATGCTTCGGCAATTGGGTCTATCATGTATGCCATGTTATGTACTAGACGCGATGTCTCGTATGCTCTAAGCGCAACGAGTAGATACCAATCTGATCCTGGTGAGAACCATTGGATAGCAGTCAAGAATATCCTTAAATACTTGAGAATGACTAAGGATGTATTCTTGGTATTTGGAGGAATGGAAGACGATCTGGTTGTAAAGGGTTACACAGATGCAAGCTTCCAAACCGACAAAGATGACTTTAGATCGCAGTCTGGTTTCGTGTTTATGCTAAATGGAGGTGCTGTTTGTTGGAAGAGTTCCAAGCAAAGCACTGTTGCTGATTCTACAACAGAAGCCGAATACATAGCAGCATCGGATGCGGCTAAGGAGGCAGTTTGGATCAAGAAGTACGTTAGTGACCTAGAAGTCGTTCCGAGTATCACTAACCCGATAGATCTTTTCTGTGACAATAATGGTGCTATTGCCCAAGCAAAAGAACCAAAGTCACATCAACGATCCAAACACATTTTGAGACGTTTCCACCTCATTCGAGAAATCTGTGAAAGGGAGGACGTCAAGATATGCAAGGTACCAACGGATGACAACATCTCGGACCCTCTCACCAAGCCTTTACCACAAGCTAAACATGATGGTCATGTTAGGTCCATGGGTATAAGATACATGAATGATTGGGCCTAGTGCAAGTGGGAGACTGTAGGTGTTAGTGCCCTAGGCCTATAGAGATAGACTTATATGTATTGTCATTGTTCATTTATATAAGAGATTGTTTCTTTGATTGTTATATATGTTTGCATGTTTTATTATAATAATCGTGTCCCTAGTACTTATGAAGCACTAGTATGAAGTCTAATGGATAATCATGTGATGATTATATGCATGGAGATGCACATTAGATTCATGGGTACTTGTTAGAGAACAAGGTACTGGACTTGGACCCATTATGAGATTTATGTCATGGTCGTATGTCATAAATAAATCTCATATAGTTATATCATTGATATCCTTTGACCTGAGATTATCATCGTCTTCCACTCGATGAATATTATGTTTGATATAGTTTAACGTTGTCTTTAACCGGATAACAATAAGGGCTATTATTGGCATGATATGATTCTTGTTGGGAAGAATGATAAGTCAAGATGGAAATTTGTCCCTCGTAAAGAGAGATGTTTGCTAGGCCACTCGTAAGTAAGATTGATGTAGTGCATGGCCATGCCCGAATGAATTAATGTGATTAATATCATTCGATTGATCAATTTACTTGGTAACGAGAAAGCATTGAACAATATGAGTTGACGTGGACCATGACTCATGTTCAATATAACATCGTGTGACAATGGGATTGTGATATGTTCTATGTAGGAAAATCGAACTTGATATTATACTATTTGGGTAGGCATGATGGCTTGCTAGAGTCCGCTCATGTCTTATGAGGATCGATGTGATCGGACTCATTGCCAACATAGTATGGTCCTATGGGGTCACACACATCGAACGAATTGTCAAAAATGAAGAATATGGATTTTTCTGGGCTCAGGGGACGACTCGTCCCAGGCTGAACCAAGTCGTGCCCTTAAGGGGGACGGATGATTCAGAGGGGACGTCCTGAGGGACGACTCGTGCTCTGGGGCACGAGTCGTGCCCAAAGGGACGACTCGTGACCTGAGCAAAGCCAAGTCGTGTCCTTAAAGGGGACGCCAGAATCAGTGGAAGGTTGCAAGGGGACGACTCGTGCCCTGGGGGACAAGTCATCCCGTCGGCGCTGGACTGATACGTAAATGACCTAATTTTAGGGTTTTCACAAAGGGCTTTTATTTGTAACGTATAAATACTTGCCCCTGGTTGCCCTAGCCGTCATTAGAACGTTTTGGCTTTAGAGAAACACCAAAAGTGAGAGATTTCAATTGAGAATTGAGAATCAAACACAACCAATTCCATTTTTCTTCATCGATTGAAAGGTGTTTCAACCAAAGGATCTAGCAATCCTCCTAGAAGAGTTCTAGGGTTCGTTCCTCACGTGGATACACATAGAGGATCTTCGCTCGTCAAGATCTTTAGTTCGTGATTCGCCGTTCGTTCATCAAGGATTAACAAGGTCGTTCAATCTGGAGTTGGGTCAAGTTTATCAACGACAAAAGCACTTAAGGTTGGTAATTCTATTTCATCTTTCTTAATTAATCATCTAGAACGGATTCTAGGGCTTCGGGTTTTTCGAGTTATTGCATTATTCCGCTGCGCATGGACCCTCGAAACCCAACAAATCGTCAGGTTGAAGGAGTAGATTTCACGGAGACTTTTGCTCCCACAATTAAGATGGTTACAGTACGAGTTTTTCTCTCCATTGCTGCAGTTCGAGGGTGGGAACTTCATCAAATGGACGTCCACAACACTTTTCTACATGGGGATCTAAGTGAGAATGTGTATATGAAGGTTCCAATGGGACATCCCGCTTCATCCTCGGGCAAAGTTTGCAAGCTGAAGAAATCGTTATATGGCTTACGACAAGCTCCCCGTTGTTGGTTTGCCAAGCTTTCCGTCGCACTGAAGGAGTACGGGTTTACTCAATCATGGTCAGACTACTCTCTCTTTTCTCTTCAGACTTCCGCTGCCGAAATTCATGTGCTTGTGTATGTTGATGACTTGGTTATTGGAGGCAATGATTCGACTGCAATCTGTCGTTTCAAAGCCTATCTGAGTCGTTGTTTTCACATGAAAGACCTTGGCCGACTTAAATATTTTTTGGGTCTCGAAGTGGCAAAACATCCGGATGGTATCTTCCTCTCTCAGCGTAAGTATACGCTCGATATCCTTTCGGAAACAGGTCTTCTTGGAGCTCGTCCGGCTGCTACTCCCATGGAACAAAACCATTGATTGGCTCTCACTAAGTCTAATGATTTACGTGATCCGGAGGCTTATCGGCGCCTTGTAGGACGTCTTATTTACCTCACCATCACACGACCAAAACTTTCATATAGTGTGCACATTCTGGCACAGTTCATGACCAGCCCTAAGATAGCTCATTGGCATGCAGCTTTGCGTGTGGTACGATATCTTAAAGGTCATCCCAGCCAAGGCATTCTTCTTCGAGCAACTTCTACTCTACACCTTCGTGCTTATTGTGACTCAGATTGGGCTAGTTGCCCACTTACTCGTCGCTCCCTCACTGCCTACTTTGTGTTTCTCGGTGATTCTCCGATATCTTGGAAGACCAAGAAGCAGACTACCATTTTTCGTTCATCGGCTGAAGCCGAATATCGATCCATGGCTAATGCTACATGTGAGCTCAAATGGCTTCATAGTCTGCTTGATTCCTTTGGCATTCTTCATAAGACTCCTATGACTCTTCTATGTGATAGTCAGTCAGCCTTACATACGGCCCAAAACCCTGTTCATCATGAGCGAATCAAGCATATTGAAGTTGACTGTCACCTTGTGCGCGATGCTGTTCAAACAGGTGTCCTCACAACCCGCAAGGTTCACACTTCCGCTCAACTGGCCGATGTTCTCACGAAATCTTTGAATGGGCGTCAGTTTCAGACTTTACTCAGCAAGTTGGGTGTGTGTGATCTACACTCTCCAACTTGAGGGGGGTGTTAAGATATTGACGAATTCTCAATATCTCCGTCAATATCTCTTCCTTGATTTATTTCCTTTCTCAATTTATGTAAATACGGTAGGGGATTATATGATAAAGATTGATAGAGATTTGCTAGGAATAGATGATAGAGATAGAGAATTATTAGGGATTGATTTCTTGTTGACCAAGAACTCTCTTTGTATATATAAGTGTAAATGGCGTGTGAATACAAACAAGGAAAATAATTTGTTCAATTGATTCCTTCACAATAACTCTCAATTTCAACTTGGTGAACAAATGTAAAAAGCGTTGCGGTGAACAAAAGTAAAAAAAAAAGCGTATAATACAATAGAAAATACTTTTAAAGAAGTTAAAAATACATTTTTGCACTAAAATACAATGTAAATTATTTAGTAATACTTGTAAAATTTATAATAAGAATGTAAAAATAAATCCCTTTTTTTATATCTTCAAAATGTTTTACTTGTACTCTTTTTATATTTATCTGTCTAGTTTTCATCTGAGGGGCATTGCAGGAGATGACATGTTGTAGCAGTTCAAATTCCATCATATCTTACATTTTCTTTTTACATTTTTTTTTTTTTTATACCCAGGTTCCCAGCTTCGTCGGACTAATCCTGGACCACCAGCTACCGGCCCCCTAGTGTCCTGGCGGAGGTAAATCGCGGGATATGTTAAAGTCCTATGTATCCCACATCAACTTGGAGAATAAAATTAATCAACTATATAGATTGGCTAAACCTCACCCCTTAACAAGGCCTTTTAAGGGAATGAGGACCCAACTCTAATATGGTATTAGAGCCGGCCCAAGTTGATGTTGGAATTGAGTTAACCCGTGTTGGGTTTAAATTGATCATGCCTGTGTATTAATAGTCCACTTGTAGAGCCAAGTTACCGGCCTACAAGTGAGGGGGCGTGTTAAAGTCCCATGTATCCCACATCAACTTGGAGAATAAAATTAATCAACTATATAGATTGGCTAAACCTCACCCCTTAAATAAATAAATAAACTACAAATCTTGTAAAAAGTTGTCGCATGAAAAATTTCAATTGGTAAAGAATGGGGTTCTCAATCGGGCTTGAAGATTGGGGCCCGACTCCGTTCAAACTCAGGCGTAAAGTATTTTACACTTCTCAAGCGTCAACTAGATTCGAACTACATTGAGCTGGCCAAACTTTCCCTTTTGCTCACCTAAGTTTTCACATTTTTTCAATGTGCTCACTTATATAATTGTGGATCAAATGTCCTCATCCAAGTACGTAGTTTTGTCAATTCTCTCACTCCTATTACGAATTCGTTAGTTTTTTAACTAGTTTAGGTCACGTACAGTCCCGTGACTAACCCCAATTAAAAAATTAACAAATCAGACCTATAAATTAGCATGACCCTAGCTTCATTTTGTTTAAAATCAATGATACAACTGAATTGAACAACGACTTCTTCAATGTAACCATATAGACATTAATTTAAACAAAATGAATATAGGTCTAATTCGTTAATTTTTAGGTTTGATTCATAAATTTTTTAATGGGATTAATCACGTGACTGTACATGACCTTGGTATGAGTTTTGGTGAAGTTTGGCAACCCTTTTATGTTTTTAAAACAGAGTAAATTTGTGTATAACAGTTGGGATGTTTGGTTGCTGATGGTTGCAGCTAAAATCTGAATTATGGGCAGAGGGCACGACTCGTGTTCTGTGGCACGAGTCGTCCCTTGAAGGTGGACTAGTCGTGCTCAATAGGGGACGATTGTATCTGAGGGGTATGTATTGGGCACGAGTCGTGCCCTGCCCTGCCCCGCCACCTCTGAAGCATTTTTCAAGCCTTAAAAACCTATTCAACCTAGTATATAAATGAACCCTATTTAACTAAGATTAAAGTAGAACACTTTAGCTATACAATGGTATCTTACTTGGTCAAAATAGAATTGTGGAAGGGGTTTAAATATTGTTCGGAAAATGGTTGGCAGCCTTGATTTGCAACTTCACCAAAGTGAATCAAACTTGGTAATTTGAACTTGGACCTTTATAGAGGTTATGTATTGTTGCATATTGAATATGTAGGGCTTTTTGTTTATACGTTGTGGCCTTACTTGAGTTCATATCCATGGTTTGTGATATAAATAGTGTATGAAATGAATGTTGCACTATGATATTGATTTAAACATGAGTATGATTTACCATGTTGATATTTGCTTATCCCTTTGGTGGATTTCTTTTCAAGTAACTATAATGTGCTTGAACTTTTGTTAATCAGCTGATGTTTAGGGGTATAACGGAATAGGATCATTTATGGAAATTGTTCTATAGTGTGATCGGATTACGTTATACCTGTGGATTTGTCCCTTACGTGGCCCTGAGAATGGGGTTATAGCATCTGTATTGAGCCAAAAGCCTTACAGAGTTGCTAGTATCTTATATGATTTCCTGAAAAACCGGTCTTATAATATGTGAATATGCCTACGCAGTTCACAAATGAGTGGAGTTTTATCTACCAATGTTGTACAACTTTTTATTCAGACGGGAAAAGGTAAACCAAGGTAATATAAGGTGTTTACGGCTTTTTTAATGTGTTATATGCACCTTGTATGTGTTGCATCTTACCTGGCATATTGTTGCATTCATAATAGCTTATTGAGATTTATTCTCACCCTTCTCCCTTTAATGTTTTAGATCGGACTGAGACAGGAGGACCCGGTCAGTGAGGACGGGGAGGAGTTTGTACACGTCATTTGGGTTGTTGGGTATGTATATATCGTAGATGGGATTGTGGTTGTATTTTGGTATTACTCATTTGTTGAAGTTTGTTTATATAACAACTTTTGTATAACTTTTATTTGGGATCTTTTGTAACTTAAACTTGTTATCTTTCCAAGTTGTTTCAAATTTTCCTCCATGTGGAAATGAGTAAAGTTAGTTTTCAAATGGAAATGTTAAAGTTGTGTTCCTTTCAAGTAAGTCAAAAGTTTTTAATTTTCCATGTGGTCTCTCTTAGTTGGGGTCTCTCCAGCTCGGAACACGTGTTAGGTTTCGGATCGGGGTCCCCACATGAAGAACTTGCGTTTTGTAGTAATTCAGAGTCTGGTGATGAGGATGGGGACGAAGATTCATAATAATTTAACATCTAAAAATCTGTATTTCAATGATCATACTATTTTAATTTATGTATTGTGAATGCTTTAGATTATTAGAACTTTAAATTTATTTTAAGAAGATCTGTTAATATATTGTTTCCTATTGTTAAAGTTTTATATTTTAATAATAGAACTTTAAATTTATTTTAAGAAGATCTATTAATATATTGTTTCCTATTGTTAAATTTTATATTTTAATATTTTTAGTGTATTTAGATATGAGAAATTCTAGTAGAGCGGGCAGGAAGACACGCCCGTTATACACATCTATTACTCGAATGCAACTGTCCCGATCTGATACCGATGCTACCGGTGCTGGTGATGACGACCCTACATATAGTAGTACCAGCTCCTCCTCTTGGGCTCGTACTACTATGAGTACCACTCCTGTTGATTCCGAGGGGAGGGCGTATTTCCAGATATCGCCACATTATGCACAATAAGTAACTCTTCATTAATTTAATATAAGTTAGTTCCTTTTTATTTTATATATAATTCATTATTTAAGTTAAAATGTTATTGTTTAAATATACTTGACAGGTTTGTAGGTGCATACCCTACACCCGGGACAAAGATTGGGGCGTATTGGCGATCTCGAGTCATGCATGAGTTTTTACCCAACTGGAAAGCATTGCCACAGGAGGAGAAGGAGTATGCTTGGGAGGCGTTTAAGGTTATGTGTTAATGTTTTTTATTTAAAACATAAATGTTAGTTTGTTATTAAAATGTTAAAATTTTATTTTTATGTTGTAGTTGAAATTTACATGGACTGAGGATATCGATGAGGGGAGGGTTAAATATATTTTCATGCAGGAGTGTATGAAATTATTTCGGGATCATATTGGTAACATATTTATCTATCCTTTATATTCTTTTAATTTTATAATGTTATCATTATATGTTTATGAGATATTCATATTTTTAATAGGTATGACGAAGTCTAAATTCTATACTCAGCGGCTGGAGTGGGGATTGGCGCCCGATGTTAGTGTTATGCCCTAGGCCTATAGTTAATAGACCTATATATTGATATTATTTATTATTATATGAAAAGTTTGTTATTTGATTATTATATATTTTGCATATTTATTGTAATAATTTCCGTCCCTAATTATTAAGTGAATAATTAGTATAATTGTTAATGGATAATCATATGATGATTATATGTGTGGGCTCCTCCCAACTCCCGAGACCCATAAACTCGTGTCCCAGAATGGAGAGTCCCCAAAATACCATTTCTTAAAAAAACTTTTCTTTACTTTAACTTGAAAAGTATACAACTCATTTTTAAAACAATTTCAAAATAACCTCTCTACACGAAGGCGATATATAAACCTGTTTGAAACCAAACACAACCTGTTTATACAAAGTATACAACTGGTAAGGCTTACACAAGCCAACCATAAAACAAACCAATCCCAACGGAATTACAACATACACAACTGAAACATGTTTATAAAAGTTTTATATACAAAACCTTTCCCCAAAAGAATAACAACCAAGACAATCCCAACTCCCCAAGACAACACATACCCCGACAACCAAAAGATGTCCACTCTCCTGCCCCGGCCTCACTGGTCCGGTCTTCCTATCTCAGCGGGATCTAAAACAATAAAGGGAGAAAGGGTGAGATAAAATCTCAGCAAGCTATTATCTATGCAACAATATGCCATAAAATATGCAACACATAAACAGGTTGCTCAACAAATATGCAATACCAAATAGGTTGCTCAATAATCATATTGGGAAAACAGTAAACACTTTACGTTACCTTTCCCTTTACCTTCTCCATCTGAGTCATATGTATTACTACGGCGGGAGTCATACTCCTCTCATTTTGTGAACTGCTAGTGCACATTCACATCTTATACGACCCCTTTCAGAGATCCATATAAGCTGCTTCGCTATCTTATGGCATGACTGCACATATCCATAGAAGCTGAATCCCTCAATCCGTGGCCACAGAAGGGGTGAATGGTACAAGTATAAGGACATCCAAGCACCTTATGAAATATCTTCTCATAAGTGGTTGCATTCCCTATACTCCCGGAGATCAACTGGTATACCATATTCAAGCACATCACAAATACTTAAAAATAAGTCCACCCAATGGGACATCAACATATATAAAACATGGTACTGCAACTCATGTTAAACAATTGAAACAATGCAACACATATTTAACACTATGTGCACAATTAAATAGGAATATGTAAACACTTATGGCACCACGTATATCACATAAGTCCTACACATTCACTACACAATATGTAAACCAGTAACATGATACTACCACTCCTGTCCCAAAACCAAGTAAATAGTGCACAACACATTTGAGGCACTATAAGAGCAAATAACCCTACATAGGTCATCACATAAGGCTACAATATCATATAAGTAACCCTACGCGTTCACAATAAAATATTAAACACCTTCTCTTAAGGTTCCAAATTCATTTTCCAAGTTTTATAAACTTTGGTTCAAGTTCCTTAATTGCCTCTCAACCATTTTCAATGCATTATTTAAAGCTCTTCCACATATCCATTTGGGCTATTTCAAGTTCCACAATGTAGTATTAAAGTTGTACTAGAATCCTAGTTAAATAGTGACTTCATTAATACCCATTAGACTAGGTGTTCAAGGCTTAGAAAAAGGTTCGTAGTCTGCAGGGTAGGACATGACTCGTGCACCAGTGCACGACTCGTGTCCATCTAACCCCTCCCAGATCACATTAATCCTTCCTATACACGACTCGTGCCCACCACGCTTGAAGTGTCTCACAACTTCACCAAGCAAGGTCACGACTCGTGCACCAGGGCACGAGTCGTGCCCAAGCCCAGAAATCACATGTTCTTCAGCAACATCAGCAGAAACAACAACAACAACAACACCACCACTTC
The DNA here is from genome assembly GCA_022495995.1 of Adenophora triphylla var. japonica. Lineage (NCBI taxonomy): Eukaryota > Viridiplantae > Streptophyta > Magnoliopsida > Asterales > Campanulaceae > Adenophora > Adenophora triphylla. Next base: position 37,059 of record JAFEMH010007574.1, read on the forward strand.
AGTTCTCATTTAGCTCATACATGGACATTCTAACACAGCATATATACATGTTTCAGACCCTATTATACTCCCTTCATATCCCATAACAAATACATAACACTTTCCCCCTTCAATTCAACCCATAATATCAACTTTTACTTGGTTCTTCAACCAACTTGTTTCCTTTTCATTTCAAACCCCAAGGGAAGGATCCAAACTTTATCAAACTGAGTCATAACATCATAATAACATCAATAAACATGTTATGAACAGTTATAACAAGGAACCATAACAACTTACCAATTTTCACCAAAATAAAAAGAAGATATGATTGGATATTCTTGTTCTACTCAACACCCTTAGCAAGAATTTGAAGTAGGAATCAACAACCAAGCAACTTCTGATTTTCTGGAATTTTTGATAGTTAAACTAGGGTTTGGGAACCTTCAAGAACGTAAAACATGGATAGAAACTGAGGAGGTGAAAATGCTTCTTGAAGAAGCCAAAAATAAGATTTATATAAACAATTTTACAACCAAGCTCCTCCAAGATTGAAAATCAACAAAACACTACCTTAAACTTAGAATTACACATAAGCTCCTCAACTATTTTATAACACTTTCAAATCAAAATTCAAAGTGTTACTACTTTACTACTCAATTCTCCCATTTCCACTCTTTAGACATTATATGATCACAATCAAGTTATAACATCTAAATCACATAGTTCATCACAATTGCCAAAATGAACACATAATCTTTTCAAATGACACAAGGCAAGGATGATATGCTATGCACAACCAACCCCACGTGCTTCACGTGTGACCAACATGTGCCTAGGTTTAGGGTCGTGACACTATGCATAGAGATGCACATTAAAATTATGGGTACTTGTTAGTGTACAAGTGACTGGACTTGACCCGTATGAGATTTATGTCATGGTCAAATGTCATAATTAAATCTCATATGGTCACTTCATTTAGTCCCTAGGCCTGAGATTATCATGACCTTACATATGATGAAAGTTATGTTTGATTTTAGTCAAACGATATCTTAACACAATATTTATAAAGGCTATCTTTAGCATGATCGGATTCATGATGGGAAGGATGATAAGTCAAGATGGAATTTGTCCCTCGAAAGAGAGATATTTTGCTTGGGCCCCTTGATGAGTGATAATGATGAAAAGTGTATGGCCATACCCCAATGCGATTGGATTATCATTATACTCAGTATCGAGAAAGCATTGAACAAATACAAGTTGACGTGGACCATGACTTGTGTTCAATATACATTGTGAGACAAAGGGAGAAATGGAAGTGCACCATTGGAAACGTGAACTCTTACGTTATATTAAGGGATTTTTACCAATAAACCCCTATTAGAAGGTGGAATTTATTAAAAAAAAAACACTACATTCAATATTCTACCTTAGGGTCCATAAGTTGAAATTCATTTTACCAATAAACCCCTAGCTCTTTTTAAAATATTTCATAGTCATTTAAATGGCGAAACTGCCCTCCACTTTCTCTCTCTCGCAATTGCGTTTCTCTCTCTATGCGCAAATTGGCGTCCCTCTCTCTCTGTCACAATTGACGAGCTCCTGCGGGTGGGTGTTCTTCGATCAAAATGGGGATGGCCAAATCACGAAGAAGGAGCTCAGCGACTCATTGGTGAAGATGGATATTTTCATTCCCGAAGGCAATTGCGTTTCTCTCTCTATGCGCAATTGGTAATTCACGCAATTTCAATTCTCTCTGCAATTTCAGTGGATCGATCTTCAATCATCAATTTCGAGCAAGAACAAAGAAATCTGGCCAAGATTGCATCAAAATCTGACCAACCTCCATTAATTTCGGCCAAGGTTGTGAAACTGCCCATCCTTTACTGTCGAATTCCTAGGGTAAGATTATTTTCCTTTGATGTGGGAGCTTTACGAAATTGTAGTAAATGTATTTTTCGAATTCCGGCCAAGGTGACCTTATCTTGTTTGCTGTCAGTCCACAAGCATCAGTAAATAAAACCTTGGATCGGTTGAGGGTATATTTAGCACATGCATTGGGATTGGTTGATGAGGTATGTTTTAATTGTAGTAAATGTATTTGTAGTCCCTCTTTACATCTTTCCTTGTACTGATGTATTCTTTGTTATACGACATGTAGTCCAGGGATTCCATTCTGTGGGTGACATATTTTCCAATGTTTGAGTGGAATTGTTTAGAACAGAAGCTTGAGGTTTGTAATCTATTTCAACCCACACTAGTTTGACCTTACTAAATACTTAATGCTGAATACTATGTGGAGAAAGGGATAGTTTATTGCTTATCAATATTTGTGTTGTTTTTCTTTTAGGAGCTGGTGAAATGTGGCCCAGAATTAGATAGTTTATGAATTTTCTACTATTTCCCAATATGGAAAAATTATAATTTGATATTTGTGGAGATTGTCTTATCCCTATTGTTTCTAGTGTGATTGTAATGAAATATGCTTACGTATTTATGAGTTGTCATGTTTATTAACATTAGCCTCTCGCTGCGCTGCATAGTAATTGTCAGAGATCTGTTGAGTGCGTCAAGATCTTTATCTATACTGATATATTTTCTTATCTTGTATAGTACAAACTGAAGATCATCTTTCCCACTTATAGTTAATGGTATCTTCTGTCCAGGCTTGTGGATTCTAGAGATATCATGGAACTGTAGCTAAAGCAACAAGACTGTGAAGTACTTGTAAGGAAGAAGGAAGCTTTGCCACAGCCTCCTGCTGCTCCTTATCTTATGATGCAATCCCCCTCTCCACATATGTATGCGCCTCAACCTCAGGCTGTTGCTCCTGCTTCTCCGACACCAATTTCATCTCCAGCTTCAGCACCAACATTACCTGCCCCTGCAAAGCCAAAGTCCTCTCATCCTCCTATGAAATGCCCCATGGATGAAACATTCTATCGCTCACCTGTGCCAGGAGCACCTGCTTTTGTGAAGGTAAATACATGTGCTCGACTGTCCATATGCGAGAGAGCTACCGTCTCAAAAGCTTGATGTAGATTTTTTTGTTATTAGCCTAAAAACTCCCTACCTTCACTTCCTTTATCTTCCCTATATTATCTTCCTCACACATTATTCATTTGGACATTTTGAATGGTTTTGACATTGTCAGTGTGTGTCGTATTCCATACAATGCCTTCGATACAATATAACCATGTCTTATTCCCCAGACGAGTGTCCATAATGAAGCCACTTATTGACTGTTATGGGTAAAATTTACTAATGTGGTCAGTCATGTATCCGTGTTGCTTACCATGCCCCAGTTAGTAGTACTCATATACATATCGGTAGCACTATATAGTCTTGTATTCTTGTTTATGTGCTATTGTCCTTATAACCTTCTTGCAAACAAGATGACATCTCTACAAAATCTTCAGTTCATCTTTTGTTGACAGAGGTTTAAAATATTGATTCATGATTCCTAACTCTCGTATCAGGCTGATAGATCTAGAACCGTAACTGATATTCTTGCCAAAAACGGGAAACCAGTTAGTGTGGACACGGTAACCATTTCTCTCTTTCCATCTTTTACAACAACCATGTTTCAGTTTTATTGTCCGCCTAAAAAAGACACTTCCTTTTTGCAGCTCCTAATGGTTATTGAGCCATGAGGAAACAAACATTCGAATGTTTTCAAAGGCGAGTGGAAACACATTCTGAGTTTGAACTTTTAGATCTTATGTGTTGGTACTAAGCACATGCTTAATTTGAACATTTAGATCTTTTCTCTCCCCTCCCCCCTCCTGGAAAATAAATTATGTCAGAATTTTGCCTAAAAATGTGAATAACTGTTAATAACTGTGAATTTTTTTTCACTCTTCTAAAAATGTGAGGTCAGTTTCACATTTATTTATAAATGTGAAGTTGTTTGGTTTTTGACTTTTCTAAACTAAGAACTGTGAGGTCAATTTCACAGTTATTTTGCTACTTAGTATGTTTGGTTTACCCGTTATTTATCTGTTATTCATGAATGTTTTTGCACAAATGTGAGGTCAATTTCTCAGTTATGATTGTGAGGTCACTTTCTCAGTTATTGTGCATAACTGTTTGATAGATTTCTCCATTTTTATGGCATTCTTTTATAAAACAACAGTGAGGTCTATTTTACAGTTGTTGGTTGTGATGTGAATAACTGTGAAATGTTTTTCACTCTTCTAAAAATGTGAGGCCAGTTTCACATTTATTTATGAATGTGAAATTGTTTGGTTTTTGAATTTTCTAAACTGAGAACTGTGAGGTCAATTTCACAGTTATTTTGCTACTTAGTATGTTTGGTTTACCCGTTATTTATCTGTTATTCATGAATGTTTTTGCACAACTGTGAGGTCAATTTCTCAGTTATGATTGTGAGGTCACTTTCTCAGTTATTGTGCATAACTGTTTGATATATTTCTCTATTTTTATGTCATTTTTTTTATAGAACAACAGTGAGGTCTATTTTACAGTTGTTGGTTGTGATGTGAATAACTATGAAATATTTTTCACTCTTCTAAAATTGTGAGGTCAGTTTCACATTTATTTATGAATGTGAAATTGCTTGATTTTTGACCTTTCTAAACTGAGAATTGTGAGGTCAATTTCACAGTTATTTTGCTATTTAGTATGTTTGGTTTACCCGTTATTTATCTATTATTCATGAATGTTTTTGCACAACTGTGAGGTCTATTTATCAGTTATGATTGTGAGGTCACTTTCTCAGTTATTGTGCATAACTGTTTGATAGATTTCTCTGTTTTTATGTCATTCATTTATAGAACAACAGTGAAATATGTTTCACATTTGTTGAAAAATAATTTTATTTTATTTATAAAATTTGAAATATATGATGAGTAAACTTGTTTGATTCGTCTTGGCGATGTGATTAAAATAGTGATTTCAGATAATTTTTTCGACTTCTAAATTTTGAGACATTGCATTTTAAAAATTTAAGAGAAAAAAAGGAAGAGAGAGAAATGGAGAGAGAAAGAAAGCAGGCAACGAGTCACGCACGCGAGAGAGAGGGGGGTATGAGGGGCAATTTGGTCCAAAAAAAATTGAGGGACTTTTTGGTTGTTTTGATAATGTTAGTCCTTAAAGGTAGTTTTTATTTGGGTGGAGGACTAATTGGTCAAAGCCTCTTATATTAATTGGGTAGACATAATGGCTTGCTAGAGTCTGCTTATGTTTTATGAGGGTCGATATGATCGGGCTCATTGCCAAAATAATATAATCCTATTAGGTCACACACAATTGGAATGAATTGGTTAAACCAAAGGAAGAAAATTGAGAGTTCCTGATCTGGCAAAAGTCATCGCGCGACGGATCTTGCCCAGAGGCGATTTACATCGCGCGACAGATCTAGCCACAGAGGCGGTTTACAGACTGTTTCCTAATACGATTAGGACACGAATACTAATACTAACGTAGTATAAATATGAGGTCTGTGAACCCTATTTGACAGCCAAATTTTCTAAGGAAAAATCACAATAAAGGTTTCTCAATATCCTTCAAAGGTTTAAGAATCTAGCAATTCTCAAGAATCGTTTTTGATTCTTTCAAAAGGTGTGGATACTACTAGAGGGTCTTCACTCGTACGATGATCAAGGCCTAGAGTTCTAATTGTTCAAGTAATCTGTAGATTCAAGTCTTGAAGATCGAAGTTTGTGATTCAAAATCACATTGATAATTGCTCGATAGCTCAAGAACGGAAAGCATTTAAGGTTGGTAAAATTCTATCTCATAGGAATTCAATTTAATCGTATAGAACGGATCTTAGGGCTCTTGGATTTTGTGTTATTAGATGCTTAATTCCGCTGTGCATGGACCCATAAAACCCAACAGTGGTATCAGAGCCCCGTTCGTATGGTTAAGTTTGAATTAACATGCTAGAAAAGTGATATAAATTGTTTATATGTTCCTTGCATGTTTTGTATGCGGTAGAATTTTATTGTTTTTGAAACAATGTGCCAAAATCGTTTTCTGTTCATATTGAGTTAAATCTGTTAAAAACTGTTTCTTTGATTTAATTTCTTTATAATTGGAATTGATTGAAGTCTGGAAAAATCTGCAAGTCTGGTAACTCTAGTCACGCGACAGAGTTGGCCATGGGCAGTCAGATGGGCTAGTCTGGTCGTGCGACGGATCCGGTCATCTGGAAGTTTCTGTCACGAGACAGACTTTGCCAAATCTGGGCAGAATCAGTTTGTTAATTTCCTGCTAATCTGTGATTAAATTATGATCTTCTGCTGTTTTCTGTTTTAATCTGGTTGCTATAAATTTTTGGAAATTGAATTTATAAGACTATGCTAGATTAAAATATGCTTAGACATATGATGTCTTAAATAAATCTCATAAAAGATCTAAGAGTCATATACGATATGATTGATGTTTTCTACCTAATTAATTTAATCTTGAGCGGTGCGCCATAGCGTACTTGAGATTAAATTAAAATTGGATCTTAGCCCATTAAATGTATATTATGCTTATTTGCATTGGAAGGTATATAATTTAGTGGGAGCATTTATTTTCATATAAATGCATTATACTTTTCATAAAATATGTGTTACTTATATGTGTTCATATTTTATGTATATCTTTTTGTAGAATAAATGGCATCAAACAATAATCATCTGCCACTGCGATCTATCCTTGAGAAGGAAAAGTTGGAAGAGAATGGTACAAACTATATGGATTGGATCCGTAGCGTGAGAATTGTTCTCAGGCAAGAAGAAAAATTGTACGTTCTCGAGGAACCTGTTCCACCTGAACCTGCTGCCAATGCTACTAGGACAGTGAGGGATCAATATCTGAAGCATAAGCGTGATGCTACTGATGTTGGTTGCCTCATGCTCTCTGCCATATGCAAGAGCCTTCAGAAGGATCTTGAGCACTTGGGGACAGTTGATCTAAACAATCGACTGATGGAAATGTTTCAAGTTCAAGAAAGGCAGGAAAGGTATAACACAGTTAAATCCCTAACCTCATGCAAGATGAGTGAAGGACAAGCTGTTGGTCCCCATGCTCTAAAGATGAAGGGCCACATCGAGCATCTTGAGAGGCTCGGTTTTCCAATTAGCCAAGAGTTGGCTACTGACATGATATTGAATTCATTGCTCGAAAGTTTTAGTAATTTCATATTAAACTATAACATGGGGGGCATGAATAGGAACCTTTCCGAGCTAATTCAAATCTTGAACACTGCGGAAACCAATATCGTCAAAAAGAAAACCGATCAAGTGTTGATGGTTAACAAAGGGAAATGTTTCAAGGGTAAGGGAAAGGCAAAAGTTTCTAATCCTAAGGCAAGTGTTGCCAAACCCAAAGAGGATAAGCCCAAGTCCCAAGAGGACTCAGTCCGCTTCCATTGCAAAGAGATTGGACATTGGAGGAGAAACTGCAAGAAATATAAGGAAGCAATGAAGAAGAGCAAAGGTTTTGCCTCGACATCAGGTATCTTTGTTATAGATATATTCCTATCTACTTCTAGTTCTTGGGTATTGGATACCAGATGTGGATCTCACATTTGTTTAAATGTCCAGGGTCTAAAGAACAGAAGGATGCTTGAAGATGGTGAAGTGGACCTACGTGTGGGAAATGGAGCAAGAGTTGTTGCATTAGCCGTAGGAACTTATGAAGTTACTTTACCTAGTGGACTAATACTTGTTTTGAACAATTGTTATTACGTTCCAGCTTTAAGTAGGAATATTATTTAGATTTCAAATTTGGATAATGAAGGTTTTAATTTTCTTATATGTGATAAGAAGTTTTCTATTTACAAGAGTGATATGCATTATTGTACTGCTATTTCATTCAATGGCCTTTATATCCTTGATGTTGAAAATCGTGATAATGATATCTATAACAATAACAAGAAATCTAAACCCAATGATGTAAACCACACTTACTTATGGTATTGTCGTCTTGGCCATATAAATGAGAAACACATTTCTAAACTCCATAAAGATGGATTTTTAGACTCACATGATTATGAATAATATGAGACATGCGAATCTTGTTTACTAGGCAAGATGACCAAGGACCCATTTAATTACCAAAACTGGTGAAAGGGCGGGCGACTTATTAGGCCTCGTACATACTGATGTATATGGACCTATGAGTAGCAATGCTAGGGGAGGATTTCAGTACTTCATAACATTCACTGATGATTATAGTAGATTTGGATATGTTTATCTAATGAAACATAAAAGTGAATCGTTTGAGATATTTCGAATATTTCAAAATGAAGTGCAAAATCAACTTGGCAAAACTATTAAAGCACTTCGATCTGATCGAGGCGGAGAATATTTAAGCCAAGAATTTGACAGTCATCTTAAGAGTTGTGGAATCGTTTCAGAACTCTCTCCACCCGGAACACCACAATGGAATGGTGTGTCTGAAAGGAGGAATAGAACTTTGTTAGACATGGTTCGTTCGATGATGAGTCAAGTTGAGCTTCCTTTATCCTTTTGGAGACATGCACTAGAAACTGCTGTTTTCACTATAAACAGAGTTCCTACCAAATCAGTTCAAAAGACCCCATATGAGATGTGGCATGGAAGAAAACCCAGTTTGTCATTCATGAGGATTTGGGGTTGCGATGCATATGTCAAGAAGTTAACTTCTGACAAGCTAGCACCTAAGTCTGATAAATGTGTTTTCGTGGGTTATCCTAAGGAAACTAAAGGATACTATTTCTACAACCGTAACGAGAACAAAGTGTTTATTGCTCGAAATGGTACCTTCTTAGAACAGGAGTTTCTTCGCAAAGGAACCAGTGGGAGTAAAATAGATCTCGAAGAAGTTCGAGAACCCGAAAACAACCTTGAAACAATGGTAGAAACTGAACCAAGTTCACAAGGAGTTGTGGAACCGGTTCAAGATGCACAAGTCCTTTGCAGAAGTGGTAGGTCACGATCCGAACCTGAGAGATATGGATTTCTCGTTACGGAAAGTGATGATGTGGAGTTCATCGAAAATGATGAACCTACTTGCTATCAAGAAGCAATGTCCTCTCCTGATTCGGAAAAATGGCAAGAGGCCATGAAGTCCGAATTACAATCCATGGCTGATAATCAAGTTTGGAACTTGATTGATCCACCCGAAGGTGTAAAAACCATAGGGTGCAAATGGGTCTTCAAGAAAAAGACCGACATGGATGGGAAGGTGCACACCTATAAGGCTAGGCTTGTAGCTAAGGGATATAGGCAGATTCATGGTATCGACTATGATGAAACCTTTTCGCCTGTAGCTATGCTCAAGTCCATTAGAATTTTAATTGCCATAGCCGCATATTATGACTATGAGATATGGTAAATGGATGTCAAGACAGCTTTCCTAAATGGGAAGTTACTTGAGGATGTATACATGATACAACCTAAAGGTTTTGTCAGTTCAAAAAATGCTAATAAGGTGTGTAAATTGCAGAGATCCATCTATGGATTGAAGCAAGCTTCTAGGAGTTGGAATCTACGTTTTGACGAAGAAATCAAAGAGTTTGGCTTTATTAAGAACGAAGATGAACCTTGTGTATACAAGAAAATTAGTGGGAGCGTAGCACTATTTCTAGTGTTGTATGTCGATGATATCTTACTCATTGGAAATGACATTCCTGCACTACAGACTGTCAAGTCTTGGTTGGGAAAGTGCTTTTCAATGAAAGATATGGGCAAAGCTGTATATATCCTTGGTATCAAGATCTATAGAGATAGATCTAAAAGGATGATTGATTTAAGTCAAAGTACTTACATTGACAAGGTTCTTAGAAGATTCCAAATGGAAAATTCTAAAAGAGGAAACTTGCCAATGTTGCATGGTGTGTCTCTTAGCAAGACTCAAAGTCCTAAGACTAATGATGAGCGAAAGAGAATGAATGGTATTCCATATGCTTCGGCAATTGGGTCTATCATGTATGCTATGTTATGTACTAGACCCGATATCTCGTGTGCTCTAAGCATGATGAGTAGGTACCAATCGGATCCCGACGAACCACATTGGATAGCAGTCAAGAATATCCTCAAGTACTTACGAAGAACTAAGGATGTATTCTTGGTCTTTGGAGGAATGGAAGAAGATCTTATTGTAAGAGGTTACACAGATGCTAGTGTTAGGCCCTACATTTTCAGTCAACTTGTTTTCAACTTTCACATAACATCTTGGTACTAACAACTTGAGTTCTCATACTACATCTTGATCATCTTGCAGGTTGAATTATTGTTACATTAAACCCTACTTTTCAGGGAACGTGCCAATGGATTAGGAGACTGATTCAACGTCGTTACTTCATCAAAGTATCCAGCAACAAACCACTCTCTCCTCCATCAACAATGTGGCGAGAATATCTCAACAAGATCAACTTATTTCCGAGATTATAGGCCTGTTCTTATCTTTGTATTTTAGCCGTTATTAGAGGTATAAAAGGGGGATAACACCTGTATTTTGCACACACGATCTCACTAGCATAAGTTCCCTTACATACGCTCTTAGTTTTGTACTCAAACTCAATCATTAATATACCTTTTGGTCAAGGCAGGTTCCTAAACCTCCCGGGGTTTTGTGCCGGCGAACAAGTTGTTCAAGGGCTTTCCCTAGTCAATAAATTCCTTGTGTTCATTTCTATTCTATCCAATAATCATTGTACCCTGATTTTTATCTCTTTTGTCATTTTTCTTTTCATTGGTTGTACTTGTTGAAATTTGACCAAAACAATTTGGCGCCGTGTAACGACCCCAAATTTCCACAACAATAATAATACTTAATTTATAATAAAATAACCTTCAACGGCTACTAAAACCATAATTCAAACACTAACCACAATTTTAAATAACTTAAATGCGGACAACGGTAATAATTTCAACGGCTAGTATAATCTACTAGCTCAACAAAATCTTTAAAGTCTTACAAACTCTCAATACTGCATTAACCGACTAAAGATTCTAAAATGAAATAAGCTAAAAATGATCCTTAAACTCCTTATGAAGTGCTCTCGAACCGTTTCACATTCTTCCTATATGAAATCTGGAAGAAAAGAAGATGAAAGGGTGAGCGAACAATGCCCAGCAAGTTCATATACAACCCCTTCGGTTACTAAGGAGAAGTTGACCTGAAGGAATATCAAACGATACAAATTTCAAGTAACAATCAAAGACATAACAGAACACAAATTCGAAATAGTAATTTACCAAATCTCAAACCAAATGTCTTTCAAAATCTCAACGGTTTCACAAACTGAGTTGACAAATATTTTGGAGTTTCAAATGATGACGAAATCGATTCAAACTGACCCGAATGGTTTACTTATTTAAAACCGTCCCATTCCAGTTTTAACTAACTAAACCATTCACAGATTATAAGGAAATTCATAGGACTGATAAGCTGAACAAAGTTGACTCGAATGATCTAGTTATCTACAACTGTCCCATACCAGCTGTAGATAATCAAATCATTCACAGACATCATGATCACATAAGTGGTCCACTGACCTTATCAAACCAAAATCCCATAAAGGGAACAAAATTGACTCCGCAGAGTCCTAAACAGTGTATCCGGAATACCCCACCACTAACTTGAAGTGGTGTACTAAGATTGCCCGAAGGCCAAATATCAAATATACCCCGCCGAAACAGGTTGTCTAACTTAGCGATCATTGATGGAACAAAATCATATCATATCAAAACTCATTTTTATACAGAATACGAACTTTCACAATAGCAATAAAATTCTGTATTTACGAAACCAAAAGAACGATTTAGCAAACGAATAACAAAATATTAGCAAATAACGGTAAACGAGGGAGTCAAAACAAATACTGACGTGAGGTCAGCTTTTACGTATCAAAGAAACGTACATCGCCAAGAAATATACGAAAACCTAAACAATGAAACGGAGCGGAAATCATTTAACTTAAAGATATATAATCCCTTACCTTAGCTGTACTCGACAATTAGTCCGACACGCTTAATCACCTTTGCTAAAATCTAACATTGAACATAAATAAAATAATACCGTATTAGCATTTTAACTTGGATGAATATAACTCAAATGATTTTCTCTTTTCAACCGAGGTGTCCCTTCACGTCAACTTCCTAGGCCTACTTAGAAAGGGACATCACCCTAGTTATTTAATCCCAAAACAAATCAAAACAATAGAATGAACTTACCTTTTCTTCTTTCTTTCTCTCTTTCCAATGCACAGCAACTTGTCAACTTTTTACTCTTTCATTATTTGTGAACTAAAACTCATTTGATATATATATACTGCCTCTATTCAAGAAACGGCTGACCCTAGGCATTCCCTTTTAATTACTTTTAATTACTACGCAATTAACGGTTGTCCCATACTCTCCTCACATTATTACCCCCATTAATTAATGATATTTACATCCATATAAATTCCCTTACTAAATGCTCATTAATTAATTTTATTATTGTTTTGATCAAATTTCAACAAGTGTATTTCGATGAGAAGAAAAGTGACTAAAGTGATATGAATCTAGGTACAATGCTTATCAAGTTGAATAGAAATGGACACAAGACGTTTGTTGACTAGGGAAAGCCCTTGAACAACTTGTTTGCCGGCATAAAACCCCGTGAGGATTTGGTACTTGCCTTGACCGTAAGTTTACTAAGTGTTTTTGGTGATTACAATACTAAGAGCGTATTCAAAGGGAGCTTAGGCTATAGTGAACGTGTGTGCAAAAATACAGCGTGTGTTCCCTTTTATACCTCAAATAAAGCTAATTAACAAAGAGAAAAGATGGGCCTAAAATCTCGGGATTAATGCTGATCTTGTTGAGATATATCCGCCATTTGTTGTTGAGGGAGGAGACAACGATCTGTTTGTTGAGGAGATGTCGTTGAACCAGTCTCCACTTCCTTAGACACGTTCCCTGAAAAATAGGGTTAATCGTAACTGTGTTCCAACCTGCAGAAGATCAAGTTGTAATAGAACAACTCAAGTTCGTTAGTACCAAGTTGTTTGATGCAAGTTGTAAACAAGTTGATTTAAAAACGCAGGGCCCAACAATTGCCCCCAAACTTTTTGAATTTTAAAATGAGGAATAGAAAGAGACAAAAAGATTCAAAAAGTTTGCCAAAAACGGATGAAAGGAACGATGGTTTTTAAATGAAAAGGGACGTGATGGGACGGTTTAAGTAGTTTCCAAAGCAAAAAGGTATGATGGTTTTAAAGTCCCAACCGCTTTTAATCTCCCCACAAATAAATACACTCCTTTTCCAACTCTCCCTTTCACCAAATCAAAACAGTAACTTCAACGGAGGTTTTCTAGAAGAAGAATCAAGGAAGAAGACAGGAGAGAAAATCGAGTAGGAATTTCTGGTGAGTTTCTCGTTTTCTTTTCAATTTCATCTCTGATTTCTTGCTTTAAGTTGTAAAATGGGGAGGAAGAAGGTGGCGAATATAATCGAGAGTAGTGAAGGTTTGCCGGAGGGTTTCGTAACCCAGAATATGTTGAAAAATCCAGACAAAGAAAAGTGCTCAATCCCTGCTGTCAACTTAGAGATCATCAAGAAAAATCACGCCATGGCGTACGAAACCGAATTTTTCACACACCCTGACCTAACTTCGGAATGCTACTCTCCTGAATGGGTATGCTTTCCTGAATACCCCGTTGTTATTGGCTTGAAATTTCCTTTTCCAACTTTAATCACCAAGTTTTTTGCTTCTACAAAACTTAACTAAGCCCAACTTATGCCACAAGGTTGGAGATGCCTTCAAACCCTAGTAAGGTTGAGTTCGGAAACAGAGTTGGAAATTGGTTTAGAGGAATTTGCTTTTACAACTGAGATTAGGGGTTTCGGCTTAGGGAGATATGGTTTTAGGGTTAAGGTCTGGTAGAATGTCTTTCTTGAATGATAATAGCGATCCCGCTGACAGAGGGTGGAAGAATAAGTTCTTTTTTGCAAGGAGGAATACCCTGGTGTCGGATGAGGGTGCCAATTTCAAGTGGAGGTCTCAAGGTAGTATAACCAATTTTTCTTATCCTAATGATGTTTCTTAACAATCCGCTAACTAACTCCCTGAATCTCCTTTGGCTTAGTTGCGAAACTGGACGTGCTCTTTGCTTACAAGGACAATACAGAGGAGAATTTGAAAAAAATTTATGAGTTGGATTTGTTAGTGAGGACTTTCAAAGCACTGCCAGTCCTGTTTGTTGCAGATCCAGAAGGAGAAGTTGAACCTGAAGAAGCTCGAGAAACGAACCCTGAAGAAGCTTTGTCTGAGCCTATCAAGATGTCTACAGGTTAATCCAACATCTTAAAACTTTGCCTATCTCCAACTTGTTCTAATTCCTTTGAATTGTTCTAATTCTACATCTCTTTTTTGCAGCCACTCGATCTAAAGATACTGTGAGTGCTGCAGACCTACTAGCTGCGGCTAGAGCAAAAAGCTTGGCAAGGAAAGACAGTAAGCTTCCCACTCCCAGGTCTGTTGTGTCTAGCTCCAACGTGAATGTGTCCAAGAAGAAGGAGGATGCGAAGAAGAGGAAGCTGGTGGAGGTTGAGGCCACAGACACAGGCGATGACATGGATATGGTGAAAATAGGGGAGAGGTTTAAAGCTGCAATACAAAGTTTTGTTGAGAAGGTAAAAATGAAGAAACCTTGAACTTTACCAAAGAGTTGATAAAATATTAACACTTTCTTTTACGCAGGAAATTATGAGTCCTATTATGGCCCACGTTGATGCTCTGAAAATCAAGGCGGCAAGATGCAGTTATGAAGCTGCAGAATCGAAGAAGGAAGCCACAAAAAGTGCTGCTGAAGTAATAAGGTTGAAGAAGGAAGAGAACAAGTACGTTGGTGAAGTGGAGAAATTGAAGAAGGATTTTGAACGTTTGGGGAAGGAAGTGGAAGTGGTCCGTGCCGAGAACGAGGCTCATATTAAGGAGCTTAAAGCCGCAAAGGGGGACTTCAAGTTCAATGCTACCAAGACATTGCTTGAGGCCAGAATCCAGCTAATGGAGGAATACAAGAATGGACAAGCCCCAACTTGGAACTTGGAAGAGGAGAGAAGAATTCTAGAAGACCACATGGGAGAACCAGCAGATGCAGAGGAGGTGAATTCAATGGCCCTCGAAACTTTAATCGATGATACTGACAAAGCCTTGAGTACCATAGTGGTAACTCAAGTTGCAGGGAATGGTCAGGGGAAGGAGTCAACAGCACCACCGGCGGCAGCAGGCCAAAGTGTTTGAAAATATTTCAAAGGTTTTAAGTAGTTTTTGGATGGAAGAACAAAAAACAATTTTTGCTTTTATTTGCCATACCTCTGTTGGTATGCACAACAAATGGGGGGAATGTCCCCAAAACAAGTTTTATTTTGGTCTGTAATGGCTCATAAGAGCCCAAAATAATTTATTTGGGGGTACTAGGTTGGTCTAGTACTCCAAGCTTTCTTAGGTTTTTAGGGACTGGTTGGCTTACCCAACTTGTCCTCTAGTTGCAAAAAATCTTTTGGAAACACTTTAACGGTTTTTAACAAAGTATTTTATGCCTTTAAGAGATACTTGTTTGTTCTTTAGATAACATGTAGATGTTAAGCCGTAGGTAACATGATAATGTTACAACCAGTAGTTCACAACTTGAATAAGTGTGAAATCGTGTGCCCAGGCGAAGGTGTCAAAACCTTAATTCGTAAGAAAAGATGAATATCTTTTAACCATATGTAAATTGTACCTTTGATCAGAGGTAACCGTTTGAAGAGATAGAACAAGTATCAGCCGTCGTGGCGTGTCAACAAGTTCTATCCCTCTCCAGCTAGAGTTTCAACATGTATCAGCCGTATTGGCATGTCAACATGTTGAAATTCTTCTTCCTAGGTCCAAACATGTTGGAGCCGTACTGGCGTGTTAACATGCTTAGACCTACTCCAACTTTAGGTCTCAACAAGTATCAGCCGTACTGGCGTGTCAACATGTTGAGACTACTTCGTTTGCTCAAGTTGCACCTTGCAAAACAAATTCATGTTAGGGTTGGGCGTTAGCGTAGCTAGCGCCCCTCCGATGCTTAAGTCAGTAAGGATTCTCAATAAAAATTGATAACTTGAAATATATGAATGAACTTGACAACTAAAAATAAATCGTAACTGAGGAGTCTAGTTGTAAATAACTGGACGTACATGAAATAAAGTTTAAGTGGATGGCGTTCCAACTTCTAGGGATTCTGTCTCCACTTGGGGTTGACAACCAATACGCACCCTTGCCAGCTTCAGCATCGATGAGATATGGGCCTTCCCACTTGGGAGCTAGTTTACCTGCATTCAATTCTCTTGTATTTTGAAATACTTTTCTCAAAACTAAATCACCAACCTGGAACCTTCTAACTCTGACATTTTTGTTGTAAGATCTTGCAATTCGTTGTTGATAAGCTGACATCCTTATCTTGGCTAGATCCCTGATCTCATCAATTGTATCTAAATCTTGAGTTAGCAAGAGATTGTTTTCATCTTGAGTTAATAAGCCATACCTTGCTGTTGGGATTGTCACCTCAACTGGAATTACATCTTCTGCTCCATACACCAAAGAATATGGAGTTCTACCTGTGGCTCCTTTTGTCGTGGTCCTATCTGCCCAAAGTACAAGTGGTAACTCTTCAGACCATTTTCCCTTCTTTTGATCTAGACGCTTCTTCAAGTTGTTGATGATCAACTTGTTTCTTGATTCGGCTTGACCATTGGCTTGAGGGTGGACAGGTGTAGACATGATCAACTTGATGCCCCAGCGAGTACATAAATCTCTGGTCTTCTTACTTATGAATTGCGACCCGTTGTCACATATAATCTCTGATGGCACGCCAAACCTTCTAATTATGTTTTTCTTTAGAAATGAGATTACCTCCTTATCTCTTACCTGTACATAAGCTTCTGCCTCGATCCATTTTGAGAAATAATCGGTTAATGCCAACATGAACACTTTGCCTCCGGGAGCCTTAGGCAACTTGCCCACAATGTCCATGCCCCACTGCATGAAAGGCCAAGATGAGACTATAGGATGTAGAGGCTCAGCAGGTTGATGCAAGATGTTGATGTGTCTTTGGCAGGCATCACACTTCTGTACATAGCTCATGGCATTTTGACGCATGGTTGGCCAATAATATCCCGTCTTGAGGGACTTTGACGCTAATGCCTTTCCTCCAGAATGATTCCCACATATTCCTTCATGAATTTCTTTAAGCACCAGTTCAACTTGCTCATTATCGACACATCTCAAGTAGTGTCCTGCAAAAGACTTCTTGAATAGCACATTATCTATCAAAACGAAAGTTGAAGTACGAATCTTAAAAGATCTAACATTCTTAACATCTGGTGGAATAGTTCCAAGTTGAAGGAACTCAATTACAGGTTGGGTCCAAGAAGGTTTAGCATCTTGTGCCCCAGCAGGTTGAGTAACCATTTGGGTTTCCTCAACTTGGTCTATTACCGGGTACTTAACATAAATGATGGGGATATTAGTATGCAACATTGATTTGCAAGTTGAACCCAAGTTGGCCAAGGCGTCCGCTTCTGTGTTTTCTTCTCTAGGGACCTGTTCCAAAGAGAATGATAGGAATTTCGAGGCTAAAGCCTTAACATGTTGGAGATAGAGAGTCATCTTGGAATGCTTCGCCATATAACTGCCATTAAAATGGTTAGCTAGCAATTGAGAGTCAACAAATACATTTATATGCGTAATATTTAAACTTAAAGCCGTAGTTAAACCCATGATTAAAGCTTCATACTCAGCTTCATTATTTGTTGCACTGAATTCACAAGATACAGCTTGAGGTATGATATCACCTTGAGGGGATTTTAGGACTATTCCCAAGCCAATTCCTTTGGAATTTGAAGCTCCATCTGTAAACAGTATCCAAAATCTAGGAATAGTTTTACCTTCAAGTTGTTGCACTTCCAGTTCTACCTCGGGCTGCAAACTTGGTCTGAAGTCGGCTACGAAATAGGCTAAGGCCTGAGATTTGATGGCTGTTCTTGGCTCATACGAAATGTCATAGGTTCTCAACTTTACCGACCACTTGGCCAATCTGCCTGACATCTCTGGAGTTCTCAAAACATTTCTCATAGGATAATTAGTTCTAATAGTTATGGAATGTGTTTCAAAATAATGACGTAGTTTCGTAGCAGCAGTAGTTAAGGCTAATATTAATTTTTCAAGATGAGAGTACCTTGTTTCGGCATCTAATAAAGACTTACTTACATAGTAAACATGATGTTGTTCACCTTGGATTTCCTTCACCAATACTGCACTAACAGCATTTTCAGATACAGCTAAATATAAATAAAGGTGCTCACCATGCTCTGGTTTGGCAAGTAGGGGTGACGTCACCAAATATTCTTTAAGTTGTTTAAAAGCTGCCTCATGTTGGTCAGTCCATTGAAAGAGTTTATTCTTTCTTAATACTTCGTAGAATAACCTGCACTTATCAGATGATTTCGATATAAATCTATTCAAAGCAGCTACTCTACCTGTTAATCTTTGGACGTCTTTGATATTCTTGGGAGATTCCAAGTTGAGAATGGCTTTGATCTGCTCGGGACTGGCTTCAATTCCTCTCTTGGTCACCATATATCCCAAGAATTTACCTGCTCTAACACCAAAGTTGCACTTCGCCGGATTGAGCTTCATGTTGAAAGCTTTTAAGATGTTGAACGCCTCAGCAAGATGCTCTACATGATCTTCAATACGCTTGGACTTTACTACCATATCATCTATGTAGACTTCCATCGTCTTACCAAGTTGATCTTTGAACATCTTGTTCACCAACCTATGATAAGTTGCCCCTGCATTTTTAAGACCAAATGGCATAGAAATATAACAATATATACCTTCCGGAGTCATGAACGCCGTATCTTCTTGGTCTGAGGGCTCCATTTGAATTTGTTGGTACCCGGAAGATGCATCCATGAATGTCAAGATATCGTGGCCAGCTGTCTCATCAACTAGAGAATCAATATGAGGGAGAGGGAATGGATCCTTCGGACAGGCCTTGTTCAAGTCGGTAAAGTCCACGCACACTCGCCACTTGCCATTCTTCTTCTCCACCACTACAACGTTAGCCAACCACCTTGGATACTGAACTTCTCTGATCATCTTGGACTTCAGAAGCCTCTCAACTTCTTCCTTTATGATCTGGTTCCGCTCTTGGGCAAACTTCCTTCTTTTTTGGTGGACAGGACGGATGGTTGGATCAATGTTCAACTTGTGAGTAATGATGTCCTTGCTTATCCCTGTCATGTCTTCATGTTTCCATGCAAAACAACACTTCTGACTTTTCAGGAACTCGATCAGCTCCACTTCCATTTCGGATGGAAGATTTATACCAACATGTACTTGGGCCTCAGGATTCGATTCATCAACTGGAACGCTTTTTGTCTCATGCTCCACTGCTTCAAGAACATCCTGGGCCTTTTTCTTTAATTGCTATGCTTGACGAGGGACTGAACTCGCCTTCATATTGACCTTGTAGCATTCTTTAGAAACTTGCTGATTTCCCTTCAACTTGGCTACGCCCCAAGGTGTTGGAAACTTGACGCACTGGTGATAAGTTGACGGTACGGCCTTCATGTTGTGGATCCAAGGTCTTCCCAAGATGACATTGTACGAGGAAGAGCGTTCAATCACACAGAAACTCTCCATTGAATTCATACCCTCTAAATAGATAGGCAACTGATTTCTCCGACTGTTTGCTTCACCTCACCACTGAACCCTACCAGTATCGATGAATTCTTCACAACTTCGGACAAAGGAATGCCCATATCTTCAAGAGCATGAGTAAAGATTATGTTGACTGAACTGCCACCGTCAATCAGAATTCGCTTGACCACGCAATTAGCAATCTGCACCTGAACAACTAGACCATCATGATGAGGGTCCAACGTGTTGTCCTTATCTTTGTCTTCAAAGGAAATAATATGACCATCTGTGAAGTCACGACGCCTTGAAGGCAATTCTGACTGATCCTCCTTAGAACTTTTGGCATGACGCTTGGCTGCAGAGTAAGTTGTGCCGCAAATATGGGACCCACCTGAAATAACATTCACTACCTTGGTGGCTGGAGGAGGTGCAACTTTCTCGGGTCTAGACTGCTCTTCTGAATCAGGTTCTTTAGATTCACTTCTGACCCTCTTCTTGCTCAACAAATCCTTAAGAAGACCCTTGGACAATAAATGAGCAATTTCCTTCCTCAAGGCAAAACAATTCTCGGTGGTATGCCCAAAATCCTCATGAAATGCGCACCACTTGGACTTGTCCTTCCAAGTTGTTGACTGGTCATTCTTCTTGGGCCACCTTGCTTTATCTCCAAGATTTCCCATGGCACACAGGATTCCTGCAATATCCACAGAAAAGCAGTATTCATAAATTTTTGGATAATCATTATCATCTCCCTCTTGATCATCATCTACAACATGAATTCTAGAAGATTTAGATTTAACAGGGGGTTTGCCCCTGTTGGACTTATAATGATGGGAATCCGATTTTCTGTCAGAGGGCTCAAATAGAGGAGTAGGAGTCCTCCCAGTTGATTTCCCCATTGCCAAGCTGTCCTCCGCCAATCTGATGAAAGGCAAGGCCCTGGTTCTGATTTCCTCAAGTTGTTTTGCAGGGGTCATCACCAACTCGTTATAGAACAATGAGCTCTTCTTCAAGCCTATACGGAATGCTTCCGTTGCTGTGGATACGTCCAAGTTGGGTTTAGTCACTGCCTCCTTGTTAAACCTGTGCAAATACTCTTTAAGATTTTCGTTAGGCTGTTGCACAATTCTATAAAGATCACTAGTCAACTTGTCAAATGCCCTATTGCATGAAAATTGATTAATGAACATATTGACAAGTTGAGCATAAGAAGAAATAGAGTTTAGAGGAAGCCCTGTTAGCCATTTTAAGGCTGGTCCTGACAAAGTAGAGCCAAAACCCCTGCAAAAACATGCTTCTTTAAACATAGGGGGGATACTTATGATATCCATTGATTCCTGATATAGCAATACATGCTCTACTGGATCAGTGCTCCCATCATACTTTTTCATATGAGGGACTGAAAATTTCTTTGGGATCTCCACACTAGCTATTGCTGGAACAAAATGAGATTCATTATAGCAAGTTGGAGAAACTTGGTGATACGGCAAGTTGACTCCAGGCACGCTTCGAAGCAACACCTTAATGGTTTGCATTTCTTTAACAAGTTGACTCTCTGTGAAAAGAGGAGTAGTATTAAACTGAGGTGTGAAAGTATTAAAGAAACTCCCTGTTTGCCCCATTGAGGGTGTAGCATAGGTGTAGCAAGATGACAGCACAGGTTGGCTAGCTGGTAGGCTGAATCTCGGTTGCTCGATCGGAATGGTCGTCACGATTGTGCTCTCTGCTGGCAAGGTGCTGGACATGGGGATGTCTCCGAAATGGCTCGGTCCTGTACCTGTACCAAACAGAGATCTAGGAAGTAAAGGTGAAAATGGGATAGATACTTGAGTTTCAACTTGCTTCCCTTTACGCAGGCTATCAATGGCATTGAATATCATGGCATTCGTATGCTCCTGACCGTCCAACCGATCACTCACTTTCCTCAACATATCGGCCATGTTGGACAATATCTCCAAATTGACAGCTTCTGCAGTCTGAGGTGGATTACTTTGGGTGCTGGAAACAGGAAGCGGTCGACTCTGACTGCCGAATGATGGATTAACCATTTCTACGCAAATAATCAAAGTTTCCCACAGACGGCGTCAAATTGTTTTGGTCAAATTTCAACAAGTGTATTTTGATGAGAAGAAAAGTGACTAAAGTGATATGAATCTAGGTACAATGATTATCAAGTTGAATAGAAATGGACACAAGATGTTTGTTGACTAGGGAAAGCCCTTGAACAACTTGTTCGCCGGCATAAAACCCCGGGAGGATTTGGTACCTGCCTTGACCGTAAGTTTACTAAGTGTTTTTGGTGATTACAATACTAAGAGCGTATTCAAAGGGAGCTTAGGCTATAGTGAACGTGTGTGCAAAAATACAGCGTGTGTTCCCTTTTATACCTCAAATAAAGCTAATTAACAAAGAGAAAAGATGGGCCTAAAATCTCGGGATTAATGCTGATCTTGTTGAGATATATCCGCCATTTGTTGTTGAGGGAGGAGATAACGATCTGTTTGTTGAGGAGATGTCGTTGAACCAGTCTCCACTTCCTTAGACACGTTCCCTGAAAAATAGGGTTAATCGTAACTGTGTTCCAACCTGCAGAAGATCAAGTTGTAATAGAACAACTCAAGTTCGTTAGTACCAAGTTGTTTGATGCAAGTTGTAAACAAGTTGATTTAAAAACGCAGGGCCCAACAATTATTATTATTATTACCCTCATTAATTAACGGTATTTACATCCATATAAATTCCCTTACTAAATGCTCATTAATTAATTTTATTATTATTATTATTATTTATTATTATATATGTATTTTTTTTAAAATATTATTATTATTATTATTATTTCTGGATATTACATACTTACCCACTTAAAGAAAGTTTGGTCCCCAAACTTAACGTACCTGTCACTGCCCACTTTGCATCCTCATCATCTCTAGCTTTCATAGTATAGACTCTTCCTGTACGCTTTGAATTTGAGTCGTCCTTACCCTTGTCCTTGTTCTCACGATCCTTTGTGAACCTCTCTTTAAGTGGTTCAGGGCAATCCTTAATCATATGCCCGGTCTTCCCACAGTTGAAACACGCCTTTAAGATTCTATAACAACGTTGGGTTTCATGATTACCCCCATTAGCTTGATTACCATCCTGAGCATTTTGGGTATTCTCAACCCTATGATTAGAACTATTCTCAGCTGAAACCTCATGGTTATCATTCTCAACATGCTCCTCTTCCCTCACATCATTAGTCTGACTCTGTTGTCGACCTCTCCGGTTTTGGATCCTTGCACTCACTCTTCTTTTCGCCATTAACCTAACATGGAAAAAAGGAAAAAAAATAGTCATAATTCCAAATAGATAAGCTTTTGACATTCTAGGAAATAAAATATTATCAACTTTCATAATTCGATAAAACAGCTAATCTTATCATATCAATTTACACTAAATACTCCAAGAATGACACTGAGGTCAAACCTAAGACTCAGATCAAACTTATTCTCACACATCCTAAACTCCCAAAGATCTAAAGCCAAAGCTCTGATACCAACTGTAACGACCCCAAATTTCCACAACAATAATAATACTTAATTTATAATAAGATAACCTCCAATGGCTACTAAAACCATAATTCAAACATTAACCACAATTTGAAATAACTTAAATGCGGACAACGGTAATAATTTCAACGGCTAGTATAATCCACTAGCTCAACAAAATCTTTAAAGTCTTACAAACTCTCAATACTGCATTAACCGACTAAAGATTCTAAAATGAAATAAGCTAAAAACGATCCATGAACTCCTTATGAAGTGCTATCTGGAAGAAAAGAAGATGAAAGGGTGAGCGAACAATGCCCAGCAAGTTCATATACAACCCCTTCGGTTACTAAGGAGGAGTTGACCTGAAGGAATATCAAACGATACAAATTTCAAGTAACAATCAAAGACATAACAGAACACAAATTCGAAATAGTAATTTACCAAATCTCAAACCAAATGTCTTTCAAAATCTCAACGGTTTCACAAACTGAGTTGACAAATATTTTGGAGTTTCAAATGATGACGAAATCGATTCAAACTGACCCGAATGGTTTACTTATTTAAAACCGTCCCATACCAGTTTTAACTAACTAAACCATTCACAGATTATAAGGAAATTCAAAGGACTGATAAGCTGAACAAAGTTGACTCGAATGATCTAGTTATCTACAATTGTCCCATACCAGCTGTAGATAATCAAATCATTCACAGACATCATGATCACATAAGTGGTCCACTGACCTTATCAAACCAAAATCCCATAAAGGGAACAAAATTGACTCCGCAGAGTCCTAAACAGTGTATTCGGAACACCCCACCACTAACTTGAAGTGGTGTACTAAGTTTGCCCGAAGGCCAAATATCAAATATACCCCGCCGAAACAGGTTGTCTAACTTAGCGATCATTGATGGAACAAAATCATATCATATCAAAACTCCTTTTTATACAGAATACGAACTTTCACAATAACAATAAAATTCTGTATTTACGAAACCAAAAGAACGATTTAGCAAACGAATAACAAAAGATTAGCAAATAACGGTAAACGAGGGAGTCAAAACAAATACTGACGTGAGGTCAGCTTTTACGTATCAAAGAAACGTACATCGCCAAGAAATATGCGAAAACCTAAACAATGAAACGGAGCGGTAATCAATTAACTTAAAGATTTATAATCCCTTACCTTAGCTGTACTCGACAATTAGTCCGACACGCTTAATCTCCTTTGCCAAAATCTAACATTGAACATAAATAAAATAATACCGTATCAGCATTTTAACTTGGATGAATATAACTCAAATGATTTTCTCTTTTCAACCGAGGTGTCCCTTCACGTCAACTTCCTAGGCCTACTTATAAAGGGACATCACCCTAGTTATTTAATCCCAAAACAAATCAAAACAATAGAATGAACTTACCTTTTCTTCTTTCTTTCTCTCTTTCCAATGCACAACAACTTGTCAACTTTTTACTCTTTCATTATTTGTGAACTAAAACTCATTTGATATATATATACTCCCTCTATTCAAGAAACGGCTGACCCTAGGCATTCCCTTTTAATTACTTTTAATTACTACGCAATTAACGGTTGTCCCATACTCTCCTCACATTATTACCCCCATTAATTAACGATATTTACATCCATATAAATTCCCTTACTAAATGCTCATTAATTAATTTTATTATTATTATTATTACCCCCATTAATTAACGGTATTTACATCCATATAAATTTCCTTACTAAATGCTCATTAATTAATTTTATTATTATTATTATTATTTATTATTATATTTGTATTTTTTAAAAAATATTATTATTATTATTTCTGGATATTACACGCCGTCTGTGGGAATACTTTGATTATTTGCGTAGAAATGACCAATCCGTCGTCCGGCAGTCAAGGTGAGAGGAGTCAGCCGCTTCCTAGTTCCGGCACCCAAGGCAATCCATCTTCGAATTCGGAAGCTGTCAATTTGGAGCTAATGTCCAACATGGTCAATATGTTGAAGAAAGTGAATGACCGGTTGGATGCTCAGGAGCATACGAACACCATGATATTCAATGCCATTGATACCATGCGTAAAGGGAAGCAAACTAAAACTCAAGTATCTACTCCATTTTCACCTTTGCATCCTAGATCTTTGTTTGGTGCAGTGTACGACTAAGCCATTTTGGAGATATCCCTATGTCCAGTTCCTTGCTGCCAGAAAGCACAATCATGACGTCCATTCCAATCACGTAATCAGATTCAAATTTCTTACGCCTAGCCAACCTGTGTTGTCATCTTGCTATACCTATGCCACACCTTCGATGGGGAAAACAGGGAGTTTCTTTAATGCTTTTTATACTTCTACATCTCAATTTAATAATAATCCTCTTTTCGCAGAGAATCAACTTGTTAAGGAAATGCGTACTATAAAAGAGTTGCTTGACGTACACCTGGAGTCAACTTGCCTTATCACCAAGTTTCTCCAACTTGCTATAACGAATCTCGTTTTGTTCCAGCAATAGCTAATGTAGAGATCCCAAAGAAGTTTTCAGTCCCTCATATGAAGAAGTATGACGGGAGCACCGATCCGACGGAGCATGTGTTCTTTGTATCAGGAATCGATGGATATTATAAGTATCCCCCCTATTTTTAAAGAAGCATGTTTTTGCAGGGGTTTTGGCTCAACTTTGTCAGGACCAGCCTTAAAATGGCTAACAGGACTTCCTCTAAACTCTATTTCTTCTTATGCTCAACTTGTCAACATGTTTACTAATCAATTTTCGTGCAACACGGCATTTGACAAGTTGACTAGTGACCTTTACAGAATTGTGCAACAGCCTAACGAGAGTCTTAAAGAATATTTGCAGAGGTTTAACAAGGAGACAGTGACCATACCCAGCTTAGATATGTCCACAGGTACGGAAGCATTCCGTATAGGCTTGAGGAAGAGCTCTCTATTTTATAATGAGTTGGTGATGACTCCTGCGAAACAACTTGAAGAAATCAGAACCAGAGCCTTGCATTTCATCAGATTGGAGGATGACAGCCTGGCAATGGAGAAGTCAACTAGGAGGACCCCTACTCCTCTATTTGAGCCCTCAGACAGAAAATCAGATTCCTATAAGTCTAACAGGGGCAAACCCCCTGCTAAATCTGAATCTTCTAAAGTTCATTTTGTAGATGATGACCAAGATGAGGATGATAATGACTATCCTAAAATTTTTGATTACTGCTTTTCTGTGGACATTGCAGGAGTCCTTTGCGCCATGGAAAATCTTGGAGACAAAGCAAGATGGCCTAAGAAGAGTGACAAGCCTTCAACTTGGAAGGATAAGTCCAAGTGGTGCGCGTTTCATGAGGATTTTGGGCATACCACTGAGAATTGTTTTACCTTGAGGAAGGAGATTGCTCATCTATTGTCAAAGGGTCTTCTTAAGGATTTGTTGGGTAAGAAGAGGGTCAGAAATGAGTCCAAAGAGCCTGATTCTGGGGAGCAGTCCAGACCCGAGAAAGTTGCACCTCCTCCAGCCACCAAGGTAGTAAATGTTATTTCAGGTGGATCCCATATTTGTGGTACAACTTATTCTGCAGCCAAGCGTCATGCCAAGAGTTCTAAGGAGGATCAGTCAGAACTGCCCTCAAGGTGTCGCGACTTCACAGATGGTCAAGTTATATCCTTCGAAGATGAGGATAAGGATAACACGTTGGACCCCCATCATGATGGTCTAGTTGTCTAGGTGCAGATTGCTAATTGTGTGGTCAAGAGAATTCTGATTGATGGCGGCAGCTCAGTTAATATAATCTTCACTCATGCTCTGGAAAAGATGGGCATTCCTTTATCCGAAGTTGTGAAGATTTCGTCCGTACTGGTAGGGTTCAGTGGTGAAGTAAAGCAAACAGTCGGAAAAATCAAGTTGCCTATCTATTTGGAAGGTATGAATTCTATGGAAAGGTTCTGTATGATTGAATGCTCATCCTCGTACAATGTCATTTTGGGAAGACCTTGGATCCACAACATGAAGGCCGTGCCGTCAACTTATCACCAGTGCGTCAAATTTCCAACACCTTGGGGTGTGGCCAAGTAGAAGGTAAATCAGCAGGTTTCTAAAGAGTGCTACAAGGTTAATATGAAAGCAAGTTCAGTCCCTCGTCAAGCATAGCAACTAAAGAAAAAGGCCCAGGATGTTCTTGAAGCAGTGGAGCATGAGACGAAAAGTATTTCTGTTGATGAGTCAAACCCTGAGGCCCAAGTACAAGTTGGTACAGATCTTCCATCCAAAATTGAGGAGGAGCTGATTGAGTTCTTGAAGAGTCAGAAATGTTGTTTTGCGTGGAAGCATGAGGATATGACAGGAATAAGCAAGGACATCATTACTCACAAGTTGAACATTGATCCAACCATCCGTCCTGTCCACCAGAAAAGAAGAAAGTTTGCCCATGAGCGGAACCAGATTATAAAGGATGAAGTTGAGAGGCTTTTGAAGTCCAAGATGATCAGGGAAGTTCAATATCCAAGGTGGTTAGCTAATGTTGTGGTGGTAGAGAAGAGAAACGGCAAGTGGCGAGTATGCGTGGACTTCACAGACTTGAACAAGTCCTGCCCGAAAGATCCATTCCCTCTTCCTCATATTGATTCTCTAGTTAATGAGACAGCTGGCCACGATATCTTGACATTCATGGATGCGTCCTCAGGTTTTCAGCAAATTCAAATGGAGCCCTCAGATCAAGAGGATACGACATTTATGACTCCGGAAGGTATATATTGTTATATTGCTATGCCATTTGGTCTTAAAAATGCAGGGGCAACTTATCAGAGGCTGGTGAACAAGATGTTCAAAGATCAAATTGGCAAGACAATGGAAGTCTACATAGATGATATGGTAGTAAAATCCAAGCATATTGAAGATCACGTGGAGCATCTTGCTGAGGCGTTCAACATCTTGAAAGCTTTCAACATGAAACTTAATCCAGCAAAGTGCAATTTTGGTGTTAAAGCAGGAAAGTTCTTGGGCTATATGGTGACTAAGAGAGGAATTGAAGCCAGTCCCGAATAGATCAAAGTTATTCTCAACTTGGAATCTCCCAAGAATATCAAAGATGTCCAAAGGTTAACAGGTAGAGTAGCTGCCCTAAATAGATTTATATCTAAATCATCTGATAAGTGCAGGTTATTCTACGAAGTGTTAAGAAAGAATAAACTCTTCCAATGGACTGACCAACATGAGGCAGCTTTTAAACAACTTAAAGAATACTTGATGATGTCACCCCTACTTGCTAAACCAGTATGTGGTGAACACCTTTATTTATATTTAGCTGTATCTGAGAATGCATTTAGTGCAGTGTTGGTGAAAGAAATCTAATGTGTTGAGAACTCCAGAGATGTCAGGCAGATTGGCCAAGTGGTCGGTTAAGTTGAGCACGTATGACATTTCATATGAGCCAAGAACAGCTATCAAATCTCAGGCTCTAGCCGATTTTGTAGCAGACTTTAGTCCAAATTTGTAGCCCGAGGTGGAACTGGAAGTACAACAGCTTGAAGGTAAAACAATTCCTAGATTTTGGACACTGTATACAGATGGAGCTTCAAATTCCAAAGGAATTGGCTTGGGAATAGTTTTGAAATCCCCTCAAGGTGATATCATACCTCAAGCTGTATCTTGTGAATTCAATGCGACGAATAATGAAGCTGAGTATGAGGCTTTAATCATGGGTTTAACTACAACTTTATGTTTAAATATTACTCATATAAATGTATATGCTGATTCTCAATTGCTCGCTAACCATTTCAATGGCAGTTATATGGCGAAGCATTCCAAGATGACTCTGTATCTCCAACATGTTAAAGCTTTGGCTTCAAAATTCCTGTCATTCTCTTTGGAACAGGTCCCTAGAGAAGAGAATACAGAAGCGGACGCATTGGTCAACTTGGGTTCAACTTGCAAGTCTATGTTGCATACTAATATTCTCATTATTTATGTTAAGTACCCGGCAATAGACCAAGTTGAGGAAACTCAATAAGTTACTCAATCTAATGGGGCACAAGATACAAGTTCATCTTGGACCCAACCTATAATTGAGTTCCTTCTACTTGGGACTATTCCACCTGATATTAAGAATGCTAGATCTTTTAAAATGCGTACTTCAACTTTTGTTTTAATAAATAATGTGTTGTTTAAGAAATCTTTTGCAGGACACTATTTGAGATGTATTGACAATAAGCAAGTTGAGCTCGTGCTAAGTGAAATCCATGAAGGAACATGTGGAAATCATTCTGGTGGGAAAGCATTGGCATCGAAGGCCCTCAAGACTGGTTATTACTGGCCAACCATGCGTCAAGATGCCATGAGTTATGTGCAGAAATGTGATGCTCGCGAGACACAAGAACATCTTGCATCAACCCGCTGAACCTCTACACTCTATCGTCTCATCTTGGCCTTTCATGCAATGGGGCATGGATATTGTGGGCAAGTTGCCTAAAGCCCCTGGAGGCAAAGTGTTCATGCTGGCAATGACTGATTATTTCTCAAAGTGGATTGAGGCAGAGGCCTATGTGCAAGTAAGAGACAAGGAGGTAGTTTCATTTTTAAAGAAAAATATTATTAGCAGGTTTGGCGTACCATCAGAGATCATATGTGATAATGGATCCCAATTCATAAGTAAGAAGACTAGAGATTTTTGTGCTCGTTGGGGCATCAAGCTGATCATGTCTACGTCTGTCCACCCTCAAGCCAATGGTCAAGCTGAATCAAGCAACAAGTTGATTGTCAACAACTTGAAGAAACGTCTAGATCAAAAGAAAGAAAAATGGGCTGAAAAATTACCACTTGTACTTTGGGCAGACAGGACCACTACAAAAGGGGCCACAGGTAGAACTCCATATTCCTTGGTATTTGGAGCAGAAGCTGTAATTCCAGTCGAGGTGACAATCCCAACATCAAGGTATGGTTTATTAACTCAAGATGAAAATAATCTCTTGCTAACCCAAGATCTAGATACAATTTATGAGATCAGGGATTTAGCCAAGATAAGGATGGCAGCCTATCAACAACGGATTGCTAGATCTTACAACAAGAATGTAAGAATAAGAAGATTCCAGGTTGGTGATTTAGTTTTGAGAAAAGTATTTCAAAATACAAGAGAACTGAATGCAGGTAAATTAGCTCCCAAGTGGGAGGGACCATATCTTATTGATGCTGAAGCTGGAAAAGGGGCATATTGGTTGTCAACCCCAAGTGGAGATAGGGTCCCTAGGAGTTGGAATGCCATTCATTTAAAGCTCTATTTTATGTAAGTCAAGTTGTTAACAACTAGACTTCTCAGGTATGATTTAATTTATGTCAAGTTCATTCGTGTGTTTTAATTCTCAATTTTATTGGAAATCCTTACTAACTTAAGCATCGGAGGGGTGTTAGCTACGCTAACACCCAATCCTAACATGAATTTGTTTTGCAAGGTATACGACTTGAACAAGCGGAGTAGGCTCAACATGTTAACACGCCAGTATGGCTCCGACATGTTGAGACCTAAGATGGAGCAGGTTGAACATGTTAACACGCCAGTACGGCTCCGACATGTTTGGACCTGAGATAAAGAAGTTCAACATGTTAACACGCCGATCACGGCTCCAACATGTTGAAACTTTAGGCCAGAGAGGGATGGAACATGTTGACACGCCAGGACGGCTTAGACTGTTCTATTTCTTCAAACGACTTACCTTTGATCAAAGGTACATTTTACTTATGGTTAAAAGATTTACATCTTTTCTAAAGAATTAAGGTTATGACACCTTCGCCCGTGCGCACGATTTCACACTTATTCAAGTTGTGACTATTGGTTGTAACATTGACATGTTTCCTACTGTTTATAACATCAACATTTTATCTATTGAACAAACACAAGTATTTCTGAAGAACCTCAAATTTTTCTATAAAACTGCAAAATATTCCCAAAAGGTTTCACAACTAGTGGATAAGTTGGATAAGCCAACAAGTCCCTTAAAACCTACGGAAAACTTGGAGTACTAGACCAACCTAGTACCCCCAAATAAATTGTCTGGGCTCTTATGAACCATTACATAACCAAATAAAACTTGTTTTGAGGACACCCCCCCATTTGCTGCGCACCAACAATGGTACGACGAATAAACAGAAAAGAAATTGTTTTTGTTACCCTTCCTTCCAAACTACTTAAAACATTCAAATTGTTCAAACATCTTGGCCCGCTGCCGCTGGTGTTGCATTTGTCTCCTTCTCTTGATTCTTCTCTTCAACTTGAGTCACCACTAAGGTACTCAAAATTTTGTTGGCATCATCAACCAGTTTGACAATAGCTTCGAGGGCCGGTGAATTCACCTCCTCCCCATCCACCGGTTCGCTAATGAAGTCTTCTAGAGTTTTTTTCTCTTCCTCCAAATCCCAATTTGGAGCCTGCCCATTCTTGAACTCCTCCATGAGTTGAATCCTAGCCTCCAACAGTGTCTTGGTTGCATTAAACTTGAAATCTTCCCTTGCTGCTTCAAGTTCCTTCAAATGAGCCTCGTTTTCCTTCACCTTCTCAGTACAAACATCTGCCAACTCCTTTCTCAAGGTCCCAATGACTCTCTTCAGTTTCTCTACCTCACTAGCACTTATTTTGGCTTCTTTCTTTGATTCCTCAGCCTCATGACTGCTTCTAGCTGCTTTGATTTTCAAAACATTGACTTGGTCCATAATAGGACCCATCATATCCAAACCTTGTGTAAAAGAAGTATTAATACTTTGTAAATTCTTTGGTATAAGGTTCAAAATTTCCTTGTTTTACCTTGTCAACAAAATCTGTCATCAAAACACCAAACTCCTCTCTCATCTTTTCCACATTCAAAACATCACTCACTTCCTTGGCTTCAGCCTCCATCAGTTTCCTTTTCTTTGTTTCATCCTTCTTCTTGGATGCACTCACTTTAGAACTGGATACCATGGACTGGGGAGTTGGGGGCTTGCCCTTTTTCCTTATAGTCCTCTTTGCTTTAGCATCAGCAAGTAGGTCTGCGGCACTCACATTGGTCTTAGAACGAGTAGCTGCAATAAATGACATAGAATTAGAACAACTTGAAGGATTAGAATAATTTGAAGATAGGCAAAAACTTTAAGATGTTAATCAAACCTGTAGACATCTTGATAGAACCTGGCAGAGACTCTTCTGGGTTAACTTCTTCTTCTAAACCCTCAACCTTTTCTGCAGAAAACAGGACAGGGAACACTTTGAAAGACCTGACAAGTGGATCCAACTCGAAAATCTTCTTCACGTTCTCTTCTGTCTCTTCTTGTTCTGGGAAGAGCACGTGCAATTTGGCGACTTCTACAAAGAAAAATTTAAGTTGGTTAAGATTAGGTGTGCAAAAATTTTAAGAATGTGTGAAATCAAAGGAAATTTCCCCTACCTTGGGACCTCCACTTCGAAATTACACCAAATTTCTCTTGACCTAGGCTATCTTTCCTAGCAAAGAAAAACTTGTTTCTCCATCCTCTATCGGCAGAGTCATTGTTGGAATTCAAGATGGGATCACCACCACTCTTAACTCTAAAGCAATACCTCCCAAGACCAAATCCCCTTATATCGGTAGTATAAGCCAACTCTTCTAGACCCACGTCCAAACCAGTTTCCTCCTTCAACCTAACTAGGGTTTGTAAACACCTCCAACCTTGAGGCATAGTCTGGGCATAGTTAAGTTTTGCAGAAGTGAAGAACCTAGTAACAAAGTCCGGAAAAGGGAATTTTAGACCAATGATGAAAGGGTATTCTGGGAAACACACCCATTCAGGGTAATAACACTCGGAGGTTAAGTTGGGATGGGTAAAGAAAATAGTTTCGGATGGCAGTGCATGATTCTTCCTAATGATTTCCAGATCTGCCTCAGAAATCAAGCACTTTTCCTTATCAGGTTCTTTCAACAGATTTTGGGTTACGAAACCCTCAGGAAGACCTTCATCACTCTCAATTATGCTTAACTTCTTTCTTCCCATTTTTTTTTACAACTTGAGAAAACTATCAACAAAAAATTGAGAAGGGGACGAAGAACTCACCAGAATTTTTACTTGTTTTTCTTCTTGCGTTCCTCCTTGATTTCTCTCCAAAGAAAACCCTTTTGTTAAAGATTTTTCTGTGAAAGGGAGAGTTGGAAGGATTCTAATTTATTAAGGGAGAGGTTGTAAACGGTTGCAATTCTAAAGAACCATCTTGACTTTCTGCCTTGGAAATACGCAAAACCGTCCCATCAAACCTTTTTCATTAAAAACCGCCGTACACTCTATCCATTTTTGGCAAACTTTTTAAATTTTTGTCTCTTTATATTCTTTATTTTAAAATTCAAAAAGTTTGGGGGCAATTGTTAGGCCCTACATTTTCAGTCAACTTGTTTTCAACTTGCACATAACATCTTGGTACTAACAACTTGAGTTCTCCTACTACATCTTGATCATCTTGCAGGTTGAATTATTGTTACATTAAAACCTACTTTTCAGGGAACGTGCCAATGGATTAGGAGACTGATTCAACGTCGTTACTTCATCAAAGTATCCAGCGACGGACCACTCTCTCCTCCATCAACAATGTGGCGAGAATATCTCAACAAGCTCAACTTATTTCCGAGATTATAGGTCTGTTCTTATCTTTGTATTTTAGCCGTTATTAGAGGTATAAAAGGGGGATAACACCTGTATTTTGCACACACGATCTCACTAGCATAAGTTCCCTTACATACGCTCTTAGTTTTGTACTCAAACTCAATCATTAATATACCTTTTGGTCAAGGCAGGTTCCTAAACCTCCCGGGGTTTTATGCCGGCGAACAAGTTGTTCAAGGGCTTTCCCTAGTCAACAAATTCCTTGTGTTCATTTCTATTCTATCCAATAATCATTGTACCCTGATTCTTATCTCTTTTGTCATTTTTCTTGTCATTGGTTGTACTTGTTGAAATTTGACCAAAACAGCTAGCTTCCAAACCGACAAAGATGATTACAGATCGCAGACAGGATTTTTGTTTACGCTGAATGGAGGCACTGTCAGTTGGAAAAGTTCCAAGCAAAGTACCATAGCTGATTCTATAACCGAAGCTGAGTACATAGCATCATCTGATGCAGCTAAGGAAGCTGTTTGGATCAAAAAGTTCATTAGTGATTTGGAAGTCGTTCCAAGTATCAATGATCCTATTGAACTTTATTGTGACAATAATGGTGCCATTGCACAAGCAAAGGAACCAAGGTCACATCAAAAATCCAAACACATACTTCGACATTTTCACATTATCCGATAGATATGCGAAAGGGAAGACATAAAGATATACAGAATAGACACTAATGACAACGTGGCAGGCCCATTAACTAAGGCTCTTCCACAAGCTAAGCATGATGGTCATGTTAGGTCCATGGGTATTCGATACATGGGAGATTGGGCCTAGTGCAAGTGGGAGACTGTTAGTGTTATGCCCTAGGCCTATAGTTGATAGACCTATATGTTGACATTATTTATTATTATATGAAAAGTTTGTTATTTGATTATTATATATTTTGCATATTTATTGTAATAATCTCCGTCCCTAATTATTAAGTGAATAATTAGTATAATTGTTAATGGATAATCATATGATGATTATATGCATAGAGATGCACATTAAAATTATGGGTACTTGTTAGTGTACAAGTGACTGGACTTGA
This sequence comes from Adenophora triphylla var. japonica, assembly GCA_022495995.1. Classification (NCBI taxonomy): domain Eukaryota; kingdom Viridiplantae; phylum Streptophyta; class Magnoliopsida; order Asterales; family Campanulaceae; genus Adenophora; species Adenophora triphylla. The sequence goes on from JAFEMH010007574.1 coordinate 71,913, forward strand.
CTCGTATGAGATTTATGTCATGGTCAAATGTCATAATTAAATCTCATATGGTCACTTCATTTAGTCCCTAGACCTGAGATTATCATGACCTTACATATGATGAAAGTTATATTTCATTTTAGTCAAACGATATCTTAAAACGATATTTATAAAGGCTATCTTTGGCATGATCGGATTCATGATGGGATGGATGATAAGTCAAGATGGATTTTGTCCCTCGAAAGAGAGATGTTTTGCTTGGGCCCCTCGATGAGTGATAATGATGAAAAGTGTATGGCCATACCCCAATGCGATTGGATTATCATTATACTCAGTATCGAGAAAGCATTGAACAAATACAAGTTAACGTGGACCATGACTTGTGTTCAATATAACATCGTGAGACAAAGGGAGAAATGGAAGTGCACCATTGGAAACATGAACTCTTATGTTATATTAATTGGGTAGATATAATGGCTTGCTAGAGTCCGCTTATATTTTATGAGGGTTGTATGATCGGGCTCATTGCCAACATAATATAATCCTATTGGTGTTGGTGTAATGCCCTAGGCTTTAGTTATATTTAACTTAAACCGTTATGTATCATCTTTATCCTTGATTATAGAGAAAGTTTATTACTTGATTATTATATATTTTGCATATTTATTGTAATAATCTCCGTCCCTAATTATTAAGTGAATAATTAGTATAAATGTTAATGGATAATCATATGATGATTATATGCATAGAGATGCACATTAAATTTATGGGTACTTGTTAGTGAACAAGTGACTGGACTTGACCCGTATGAGATTTATGTCATGGTCGAATGTCATAATTAAATCTCATATGGTCAGTTCATTTAGTACCTAGACCTGAGATTATCATGACCTTACATATGATGAAAGTTATGTTTGATTTTAGTCAAACGATATCTTAACACGATATTTATAAAGGCTATCTTTCACATGATCGGATTCATGATGGGAAGGATGATAAGTCAAGATGGAATTTGTCCCTCGAAAGAGAGATGTTTTGCTTGGGCCCCTCGATGAGTGATAATGATGAAAAGTGTATGGCCATACCCAAATGCGATTGGATTATCATTATACTCAGTATCGAGAAAGCATTGAACAAATACAAGTTAACGTGGAACATGACTTGTGTTCAATATAACATCGTGAGACAAAGGGAGAAATAGAAGTGCACCATTGGAAACGTGAACTCTTACGTTATATTAATTGGGTAGACATAATGGCTTGCTAGAGTCCGCTTATATTTTATGAGGGTCGATATGATCGGGCTCATTGCCAACATAATATAATCCTATTGGTGTTGGTGTAATGCCCTAGGCTTTAGTTATGGTTAACTTAAACCGTTTTGTATCGTCTTTATCCTTGATTATAGAGAAAGTTTATTACTTGATTATTATATATTTTGCATATTTATTGTAATAATCTGCGTCCCTAATTATTAAGTGAATAATTAGTATAAATGTTAATGGATAATCATATAATGATTATATGCATAGAGATGCACATTAAATTTATGAGTACTTGTTAGTGAACAAGTGACTGGACTTGACCCATATGAGATTTATGTCATGGTCGAATGTCATAATTAAATCTCATATGGTCACTTCATTTAGATCCTAGACCTGAGATTATCATGACCTTACATATGATGAAAGTTATGTTTGATTTTAGTTAAATGATATCTTAACACGATATTTATAAAGGCTATCTTTAGCATGATCGGATTCATGATGGGATGGATGATAAGTCAAGATGGAATTTGTCCCTCGAAAGAGAGATGTTTTGCTTGGGCCCCTCGATGAGTGATAATGATGAAAGTGTATGGCCATACCCCAATGCGATTGGATTATCATTATACTCAGTATCGAGAAAGTATTGAACAAATACAAGTTGACGTGGACCATGACTTGTGTTCAATATAGCATCGTGAGACAAATGGAGAAATGGAAGTGTACCATTGGAAACGTGAAATCTTACGTTATATTAATTGGGTAGACATAATGGCTTGCTAGAGTCCGCTTATGTTTTATGAGGGTCAATATGATCGAGCTCATTGCCAACATAATATAATCCTATTGGGTCACACACAATTGGAATGAATTAGCTAAACCAAAGGAAGAAATAATTGAGAGTTCCTCATCAGGCATAAGTCATCACGCGACAGATCCTGTCCAGAGGGCTCGTCTGGTCGCGCGACAAATCAAGCCACAGAGACGGTTTACAGCTTGTTTCCTAATATGATTAGGTCACAAACTCTAATACTTGTAGTATAAATATGAGTTTGTAAACCCTAATTGACAGCCTAATTTTCTAAGGAAAAATCACAACAAAAGATTTCTCAATATTCTTCAAAGGTTTAAGGATCTAGCAATCATCAAGAACGGTTCTTGGTTCATTCAAAGGTGTGGATACTACTAGAGGGTCTTCGCTCGTACGACGATCAAGGCCTAGAGTTCGAATCTGAAGATTTAAGCCTTGAAGATCGAAGTTTGTGATTCAAAATCACATTGATAGATTGTTGGATAGCTCAAGAACGGAAAGCAATTAAGGTTGGTAAATTCTATCTCATAGGAATTCAATTTAATTGTATAGAACGGATCTTATGGCTCTTGGGTTTTGTGTTATTTAGATGCTAATTCCGCTGCGCATGGACCCATAAAACCCAACATTGGTATCAAAGTCCCGTTCGTATGGTTAAGTTTGAATTAACATGCTAGAATGATTATATAAATTGTTTTTATGTTCGTTGCATGTTTTTGTATGCGGTAGAATTTTGATTGTTTATGTGAAACAATGTGAAAATCGTTTTTGATTATGTTGAATTAAATCTGGTAAAAGGTTGTTTTATATGATTTAATTGCTTTATGATTGGAATTGATTGAAGTTTGGAAAATCTGTAAGTTGGCTTCTGTCACGCGACAGAGTTGGCCATGGCAACTCAATGCCATACGACAGAGTTGGCCATGGGCAGTCTGATGGCCTTGTCTGGTCGCGCGACAGATCAGGCTTTCTGGAAGCTTATGTCACGCGACAGACTTTGCCTGATCTGGGCAGAATCAGTTTGTTAATTTTTCTTGCTAATCTGTGATTATGTTTATAATCTGATATGTTTCTGGTTTAATCTAGTTGCTATAAATTTCTGGAAATTAGATTTATAGGGCTATGCTAGATTAATTCATTGTTTATGCATGCTTAATTAATTTAAATATGATTTTATTAATTGTTGCGATGCATGAATTATATGTTCTTATGTGTTAAGAGCTTTGTTAGATGTTTAGTTGAAACATTGAATTGTAATTTTCTGAATGTTTAAATTGAAACATTAAAATTTTGGTTTTCTGATTGTTTATGAGAAACAAGTCAGTTTACGCAAAATTTGAAGGAATCTGATTGTTTGTGAGAAACAAGTCAGTATACAAAGTATTGATTATGTTGCAAATCAGAGCTGGTATTCTAATTGTGCATGTCTAGGAGAGTTCTGTCGAAGAAGAGATTTGGTACTTAAGTAGTCCTTGTAGCTCACCTATCTTTCTGGGGACTTACCTGGTGCGCGATTATTATTATCTTTGCTGATATGCTTATAATCTACTTTAAAGAACCTTCATTTAACATTTAAGTTCTTTATGCCAATCCATGATTAAAACACTTGAGACCACTCAGATAGTTTTGGGTGGGCTTGCCATAGCAAGGTACTTTGATTCTATTCGTTTGCGAGCAAGATGAGGAAATGGTGATTCCTATACGTTTAAAGTGGATGAACTTAATTGGGTTATCAAAATGGTTTTGGACCCAAGGCATAAGATGAGATTAAAATATGCTTAGACATATGATGTCTTAAATAAATCTCATAAAAGATCTAAGAGTCATATACGATATGATTGATGTTTTCTACCTAATTAATTTTAATCTTGAGCGGTGCGCCATGGCGTACTTGAGATTAAATTAAAGTTGGATCTTAGCCCATTAAATGTATATTATGCTTATTTGCATTGGAAGGTGTATAATTTAGTGGGAGTATTTGTAAAATACATGATTTGCTCTTAGATGATAAATGTGTTGATATTAATATGTGTTCATATAGTTTGCATATTTTGTTGTAGAAGTAGCATTACACAATAAATTGCGATTTGTCCTTATGAAGGACAAAGTTCGAAAGGAACGATACAGATAATTCTGATTAGATCAGAAGCCTAAAGAATGGTTCTTAGGCAAATGTGTACGTTCTTGATAAATCCATTCCTGCTGAACCTACTGTAAATGTTGCAAAGGGCAAATAAGGAGCAACATTAGAAACATGTTGATGGTATTGCTTGCCTTATAATTGCCACCATGTTTAAAGGCTCTCATGAAAAACCTTGAACATATGAAAGTTACTTTTGTTCTAGCACAACGCACAAAGGAAATGTTCCAAGTGCAAGCTAGGCAAAAGATGTATGTTGTGGTCAAGGCTCCTAATGCATTAGATGAAAAGGGAGCAATCCGTAAGTGTGTTAATGGTTAACACAAGAAAAGGGTTCATAAAGGAAGGTAAAGCAAAGGTTGCTAAACCTGGGGCAAAAGTTGCCAAAGCCGAAGAGGCTAAACCCAAAGTGTCTCAAAAGGATGCATTTTGCTACCATTGTAATGAGATTGTCATTGGGAGCAAAGTTGCAAGGCTTATTAGGATGGCCTAAAAGGTGAAGAAGGGCAATATGATTGCTACTACTTCAAGTATCTATATGATAGATGTTTTCCTTTTGACTTCTTGTTCTTGGATATATGATACCGAACATGGATCCCACATTTGTTTAAATGTGCAAGGAATAAAGAATAGAAAGCTACTCAAAGAAGGTAAATTAAACCTATGCGTGGGAATGAAGCAAGAGTGATGCATTAGCCATAGGTACTTATGAAGTCAATTTACCTAGTGAACTAGTACTTGTTTCGAACAAATGTTACTAAGTTCCGGATTTGGGTAGAAGTATTATTTTCGTTTCTTATATGGATGATGAAGGATATAATTTTCTTATTGAGAATAAGAAGTTTTATATTTATTTAATGATATGCCTTAATGTATTGCATATGTCATTGAATGGTCTTCATATTCTTGATGATGAGAAACAAAATAATATTGAAGATATCTACATAAATGGGAAATCTAAACCGAATAATATGAACAACGCGTTCATATGGCATTGCCGGCTTGGTCAGATAAATAAGAAACACATATCTAAACTCCATTAACATGGACTTTTAGACTCATATGACTCTGAATCATTTGAGGAATGTGGATCTTGTTTATTGGGATTATTGACCAAACCACCCTACACTAAGAGTAGTGGGAGGGCTAGTAACTTATTAGTCATTATACATGAGATGTATGTGGACTATTAAGCAGCATTGCTAGGGAAGGATATTGGTGTTTCATCACATTCACCGATGACTTATCTAGATATGACTATGTCTATCTGATGAAGTCCAAAGGTGAATCGTTTGAGATGTTTCTAACATTTCAAGATGAAGTACAAAACAACTTGGCAAAACTATTGAGTACTTCGATTAGATCGAGGTGATGGATATTTGAGCCAAGAGTTTGATAATCATCTCAAAACTGTGAAATCGTTTCAGAGTTTGACTCCACCCGGAACACCACATTAATTGTATGGTGTGTCTGAGAGGAGGAATTGAACCTTGTAGGACATGGTTCATTCAATGATATGTCAATTTGACTTTCCTATTTCCTTTTGAGGATATGCATTAGAAATAATGCGGTTACACTGAATTGAGTCCCTACTAAATCGGTTTCTAAGGCCCCACATAAGATATGGCATGGAAGAAAACTTAGTTTGTCTTTCAAGAAAATTTGGGTTTGCAAAGATTATAAGAAGAGACTTGTCTCTGATAAGTTAGCACCTAAATCTGACAAGGTTATTTTCGGAAATTAATCTTACAACCGCAAAGAGAACAAAATGTTTGTTGCTCTATACGATTCATTTCTTGAGAAATAGTTTCTTAATAAAGAATCTAGTGGGAGTAAAATTAATCTTGAAGAAGTTCAAGAACCTGAAAATAATTTGGAACCAAGAGTAGAGATGGAACCAAGTTCACAAGGAGTTGTGGAACCGGTTCAAGATGCACAAGTCCATCGTAGATCGGATAGGTTACGATCCGAACTCAAGAAATATTGATTTCTCGTATCGGAAAGTAATAAAGTGGAAGTCATTGAGAATGACGATCCTACTTCCTATCTTGAGGCGATGTCCACTCCTAATTTGGATAAATGGTTAGGAACCATGGAATCCGAATTACAATCCATGTTTGATGATCAAGTTTGGAACTTGATTGAGCTACCTGAAGGTGTAAAAACTAAAGGGTGCAAGTAGGTCTTCAAGACCGACATGGATGGGAAGGTGTATACTTTCATGACTAAGGATTGTAGCAAAGGGATTTAGGCAAATTCATAGTATTGACTATGTTGAAACCTTTTTGCCAGTTACAATGTCGAAGTCTATTAGAATTTTAATTGCCATTATCGCATATTGTGATTGTGTGATATGACAAATGGATGTCAAATGACTTTCTTAAAATTGAAAGATAATTAAGGATGTGTATAGTACACAACCCGAAGTTTTGTCGATCCAAGAAATTCTAATAAAGTATGCATGTTGCAAGATCCATAAGATGGGTTGAAGCAAGCTTCGAGGAATTGGAATCTTCATTTTGATGAATCGGTCAAAGAGTTTGATTTCATCAAGTACGAAGATGAACCTTGTGTATGCATGAAATTCAGTGGGAGCATAGTATTATTTCTATTGTCTTATTACAATGATATCTTACTCATTGGAAAAACAAAGTTCCGACACTTAAGACTGTCAAGTCTTGGTCAAGGAAAGGTTTCTCAATGAAAGATATGGGTGAAGCCGCTTACATCCTTGGCATCAAGATCTATAGAGATAGATCTAAAAGGATAAATTGGTTTGAGTCAAAATACTCACATTGACAAGGTTCTTAGAAGAGTCTAAGAAAAGTAACTTGTCAATGGGTCATGGTGTTTCTCTTAGCAATACTCATTGTCTTATGACAACTGATGAGCAAAAGGGAATGAATGAAGTTCTATATGCTCCGGCATTTGGATCTGTCATGTATGCCATGATTTGTACTAGACCCGACGTCTCGTATGCTCTAAGCATGACAAGTCGATACCAATCTGATCCTGTTGAGAACCATTGGATGGCAGTCAAGATGATCCTTAAGTACTTAAGAAGAACTAAGGATACGTTCTTGGTATTTGAAAGGTTGGAAGATAATCTTGTTGTAAGGGTTACATAGATGCTAGCTTCCAAACTGACAAAGTTAATTTAAAATCGCAATTAGAATTTGTGTTTATGCTTATTAGAGGTGCAGTTTTGATTGGAAGAGTTTCAAGAAGAAAAATTGTAGCCGATTCTACTACTAAGGCCGAATTTTAGCAACATATGATGTGGCTAAAAGAGGCAGTTTGGATCAAAAGTTCATTAGTATTTTGGAAATGTTCCAAGTATCACTAATCGGAGAGACTTTTGTTGTGACAATCGTTGTGCCATTTGTGCAAACAATGGAACCAATATCACAACGGTGATCCAAACACATACTTTGACGTTTTTCGAGAAATTCATAAAGAATGTGAAGACGTTAAGATATGCAAAGTATCAACCGATGATAACATTAGGGATTCACTTACAAAAACCCTCGCACAGGCAGAAGCATGATGGTCATGTTAGGTCTATGAGTATTCGATACATAGATGGAGCCTAGTGCAAGTGGGAGATTGTTGGTGTAATGCCCTAGGCTTTAGTTATGTTTAACTTAAAACCGTTATGTATCATCTTTATCCTTAATTATAGAGAAACTTTATTATTTGATTATTATATATTTTGCATATTTATTGCAATAATCTCCGTCCCTAATTATTAAGTGAATAATTAGTATAAATGTTAATGGATAATCATATGATGATTATATGCATAGAGATGCATATTAAATTTATGGGTACTTGTTAGTGAACAAGTGACTGGACTTGACCCGTATGAGATTTATGTCATGGTCAAATGTCATAATTAAATCTCATATGGTCACTTCATTTAGTCCCTAGACCTGAGATTATCATGATCTTACATATGATGAAAGTTATGTTTGATTTTAGTCAAACGATATCTTAACACGATATTTATAAAGGCTATCTTTGGCATGATCGGATTCATGATGGGAAGGATGATAAGTCAAGATGGAATTTGTCCCTCAAAAGAGAGATGTTTTGCTTGGGCCCCTCGATGAGTGATAATGATGAAAGTGTATGGCCATACCCCAATGCGATTGGATTATCATTATACTCAAGATCGAGAAAGCATTGAACAAATACAAGTTGACGTGGACCATGACTTGTGTTCAATATAACATCGTGAGACAAAGGGAGAAATGGAAGTGTACCATTGGAAACGTGAACTCTTACTTTATATTAATTGGGTAGACATAATGGCTTGCTAGAGTCCGCCTATGTTTTATGAGGATCAATTTGATCAGACTCATTGTCAACATAATATAATCCTATTGGGTCACACACAATTGGAATGAATTAGTTAAACCAAAGGAAGAAATTACTGAGAGTTCCTCATCGCATATGGCATAAGTCATCGCGTGACATCCCGCCTGCAGGGTTCGTCGCCGGTCGCGCGACGATCAAGCCACGCAGACGGTTTACAGCCTTGTTTCCTAATATGATTAGGTCACAAACTCTAATACTAATGTAGTATAAATATGAGTCCTGTAAACCCTAACCTAGCCGAATTTTCTAAGGAAAAATCAAAACAAAGGTTTCTCAATATTCTTCAAAGGTTTAAGGATCTAGCAATCATCAAGAACGGTTCTTGGTTCATTCAAAGTGTGGATACTACTAGAGGGTCTTCGCTCTACGACGATCAAGGCCTAGAGTTCGAATCAAGATTCAAGCCTTGAAGATCAAAGTTTGTGATTCAAAATCACATTGATAGATTGTTCGATAGCTCAAGAACGGAAAGCAATTAAGGTTGGTAAATTCTATCTCATAGGAATTCAATTTAATCGTATAGAACGGATCTTAGGGCTCTTGGGTTTTGTGTTATTTAGATGCTAATTCCGCTGCGCATGGACCCATAAAACCCAACAATTGGGTCACACACAATTGGAATGAACTCAAGTTAAACCAAAGGAAAGAAAATTGAGAGTTCCTGATCTGGCAAAAGTCATCGCGCGACGGATCTTGCCCAGAGGCGATTTACATCGCGCGACAGATCTAGCCACAAAGGCGGTTTACAGACTGTTTCCTAATACGATTAGGACACGAATACTAATACTAACGTAGTATAAATATGAGGTCTGTGAACCCTATTTGACAGCCGAATTTTCTAAGGAAAAATCACAATAAAGGTTTCTCAATATCCTTCAAAGGTTTAAAATCTAGAAATTCTCAAGAATCTTTCTTGGTTCATTCAAAAGGTGTGGATACTACTAGAGGGTCTTCGCTCGTACGACGATCAAGGCCTAGAGTTCTAATTGTTTAAGTAATTTGTAGATTCAAGTCTTGAAGATCAAAGTTTGTGATTCAAAATCACATTGATAATTGCTCGATAGCTCAAGAACGGAAAGCATTTAAGGTTGGTAAAATTCTATCTCATAGAAATTCAATTTAATCGTATAGAACGGATCTTAGGGCTCTTGGGTTTTGTGTTATTAGATGCTTAATTCCGCTGCGCATGGACCCATAAAACCCAACACTCGAGACACCGACTTGGATGACCGAGGAGGTGTTTCGTAGAGTTTGCGAATTTTGGTCATCGAAAGGGGCGGTAAAGATCGCCCAACAGGCTCGGGCAAATAGAGCGAGCTCCTCGGGGTCGGTGACAAAGCATACGATGGGGACGATCAATGTCGCCGAGCATCATATGCGTATGGTATGTATGTTAGTTTAAATTTAGTGAATTCAATGGTTTTCGTTTAATTGAAATAAGTTTATGCACGTATGTTAGCTGGGGGTTGTTAGTGTAAATGGTTTTGTTGGTGGGTGTTAGTGTAAATGATAAGAAATACATGGGGTGTTAGTGTAAATGTAGTGTATTCATGCTTTAAAATTAGTTTATATACGTATGTTAGATGGGGAGCCATGTTGATGCTATGAAATCCATAGTTTTAGTTTAATTGACTTTGAAATCAAACAAGACAGTTACGAGAGAGGAAGGTGTTAAGCACCCTTCTCGCCCTTTTGGTTTCTAGCATGCACACCTTCCTAGGTTGATTTTAGTTTCCTTGCCTATGCTTTAACAAAAAATGGTAAATTTTATGTTTGCGGGAATCTTCCTAGTCTAAGTATGCCCATTTAAGTGCACCTATTTTCATAAATAAGACATACATGGGACGGGGATTATTTACATGGGGGTTTTGTTGGAAATGGGTAACGAAAGTTAAGTTTGACTTAACGTTGACCTAACTCCTAACGAAAGTTCGTTATTCGTTAACTTAAGCCGGTTACAAAATGTATTCTACTTTTGTGGTAGATTATAAAACTCATTTAATATCTCAAAACCATTTCTCGGGGTGAATGAGAATTAATGACAAGTGTTTTTGTAACTTAACGAGAGTTAAATAAAGGGTTAAAGTTAACTTTGGTTGACTTGGACCGATCCAAATTGGTTTTGGGGTCACAACCTGTTCCTGTGGGTGCAAAAGGTTTTCGTGACCTTTCTGGTTACGGAAGCTTCCAGCCGCGGTCGCGCTCCACCCTAGAGCGGCCGCGCTACTGACGGCAATTTTAAGTCAAATCTTGGCTTGGTCTCTCGGCATGCATGCCAGCGCGGTCGCGCTCAAGGCCTTTCAGCGGCTCCAGACGGCGCGCTCGTACGCGGATCTCGAACAGTTTTGGCACCTCTTTGGAGCTTTCGGGAAAATCCACGTAACCCTTTAACTTTCTTTTTTAAATAAGTTTCCCTCCGAATTTCCACCACATTCACATACACGTAAGATTCGTGAGCCTTCCTACCTCTCTAGTAAGATATATTAACATACCCCAAATCATTGGCATATTGTTTGCATTTCCTACCTTTCAAGTCCAAAGTTCTAAACAATCTTTTGTTGTTCGTCGATTAGTTATATTGGAGTGCTCCTTATAACTAATAGAAAAGTCAAGCTTTTATCTTACTAGAAGATTGCCATTGAAACCTGTAAGCACCACATGTGCGGGGCAATAACTTCTTACGGAGATTGTATTTTAACAAGACTCGACTTGTCCTTACATAGTTTTCCTGCAAATCTCCGTTACTTTTTCCGTAAGTTTTCGCTTAAGTTCTTCGAGAAGCCTACCAAAAGTCCAACAATCGTAAGAAGTTATTTACGCTTCTTCAAGACCTTAAAGAGATGAAATGAGAAATATGTCTCCTCATCCAGTCAAGGGAATGTTACGCCTCCTTCTCAAGGTGACTCTACATTCAACCATGTTGCACCCGCTCCTGCACCACATCACCGTAAGGTCATGGTGGTGAGAAACCCGCGAAATTCACCATCGCAGCGATTTCAAGAGATGGCAACAAAAAATGCTATTATACTAACAACCACCCTAAGCTTGCACCGCTTCTTGGGTGCTGGAAGATCCTCCGGCGGTGGAAAATGGTGATCCCGACCCCCAAAGGCAAACGGCCGTGGGAGCGAGAGTGCTTGGGGCTCACGCACATACCTTTGCTGTAAGAATCACATCCTCCGTAATGGACTTCCGACGGCTGCAATTCATACAACGCCAAAGATATAGCATCGTTTGAAAGCAAATGCTGGGCGTCATGTGACACCTCGGGTGCTTAAAGCTACAAGATCGAAGCATCGCCGGGTCAAAGAAATTTGGTGTTCGGTATGCTATCTTCTGACTCTCAGCATTGTCGCATTCCAAAATCGGTAACAACTCAAGTGGATGAATTCCAAATCATTCTACATGGGCTTGATGCAGCGAGGATGATCATGAATGATCCATTTAAGGCGCGTCTCTATCATTGAAAAGTTGCCGCCTTCAAGGAAGGATTTCAAGAACTATCTCAAGCATAAACGCAAGGAGATGTCCTTGGAAGACATTGTTGTTCGCCTTCTCAAATTGAAGAGAACAATAGAATCAACCCAGGCCAAGGTTGCTGGCGGGGCAAGATGGAGGCTAAGGTCAATCTCACGAGGCTAGCACAGGCGGCACACAAAGAGAAAGCATTCCGAAACTGCCGGGAATGCTAAGAAAGGGAAGAAGAAGGGCCTCTAAGAAGTTCAAGGGGTC